>APFE030280539.1:0-18635 GCA_000404065.3 Pinus taeda | reverse complement strand
AATCCCTCTGTCAAGAGGAAGATGCTTTTTAGCATACACATGGGAAATCCCTCTATCAAGAGGATGATGCTTTTCAGCATAGTCACAGGTGTATCCCTCTGTCAAGAGGAAGGTGTTCTTCAGCACATTGGTATGGTGGATCCCTCTATCATGAGGAAGGTGCTCTTAAGCACAGTTTCAGGTTAATCCCTCTATTAAGAGGAAGACTATTTTGTTGCTTGTGGAACTGCATGTGAAGCAGTGTTGGAGAATCCCTCTATGAAGAGGAAGATGCCTTTTAGCATAGACAGGTGAATCCCTCTAGTTTAGAGGAAGATGCTTTTCAGCATAGATAGTGCTTAATCCCTCTGTTAAGAGGAAGACTCTTTTGCAACAGCAGCATGTCAAGGAGTTGAGGAAGTGTTTGGGTAAGATTGAATGCCCAGCAGGTGAAATTAAAGGGGAGTGTTGGAAATGGTAATTTCTCCTGTGCGCAGGAGGCCAGCAGCAGGTAAGGCGCCCAGTCAGCAGTCAACGACCACCCCGAAACCACCGATGCAAACTCAAAACCGGCAGGATCATATCGCACCGCCCTTCAGCGAAAGGCAGTTTCCGTGCATCGAGCTCCGATGCAATTGGGAGCTGACAACTGTCCAGCAAGTGATGCTGGCCTGACATCAGCATGTCCCATCCGTCGGAAGGTAACTTCTGGTCCTCTTACCCCGTCCGATATCCGTCTGATCATGAGGCCTCTCTCTCCGCCGTTTGATCTCGTGGAAGCTGTCCGCCGTTTAAAATCTTCATGGTACGCGTACGGGGCCTGTCAAAATTAATGCAGCATGGACAATACATAATCGACCATGCCTTATAATAATGGAATGTCATAGGTTTGGTAATGTGCCTTTAATGTTTTCATACGACGAATTTAACTGGAGTATGGGCGCGCGGTAAAACAAAGTATAACATAAGTTTTTAATATATGTTTAATAAAAACGTTGACCCATCCTTTTGTTATGAAAAAAAATAATACACACGGGAAGAAAATATTTTTTGGCTGGCCGCAACCAAAAAAAACCAGTGGAAGTGTATTATCGCACGGGGAGAATGTGTAATTTGGTTTTGCTCCAACCAATGTAAAAACAATGGTTTTGTAATCCAATGTTCAACGTGAAAGCACACGGGGATTGGAGTGTGTGTGTTATGAATGGCACATGAAGAAACAGAATCATGGTCCGCAGCACCAGTGAACAGAGAATGGTTTTGCATATGAAAAATGCGCGATTCTTGCAGTAAAAAAAACAGGGTATGTGAGCACAGCAATGCAGTTAAAATATTGGTCATGTAATTTGTGTGTGAGTTGCACACTGTAAAGATGTGAAACCTGTTTGCAGCAGTGAACGAAAACCAGAAAAGTAACAGAGATTAAACTTTGTATTGCGGGGGGAGAAATGCACAGAAGTGCATAAATATTTTTGGGTTTGAAATGTAAAAGTTTTGTTTGTAATGTGATGTAAAAAGAATGCACAACAGTGCAGGAGAAGGAGGAGAAGTAAATGAAACCAGTGGGTTGTTTTGGTTTTCAAACCATGTATTGTTTCACACAAGTGAAAAGGTAAACCTGTAAATCCCTGTATTTTTTTTTGTTTTTCACACAGCAGTGAATGTAAATGAAATATTTACACAGTGGTGTAAAATTTCATAGGAGGCAGAGTAACTTATGTGAAAATGTTTTGGTGAATCCCTCTGAGTGAAAGAGGATGAATATGTCTCAGTAAATTCTCAGGTGAAAACAGAGTTTTGGTTTAATCTTGTTTTTGGTAAATCCCTCTCAGCAAAGAGGATGAATGTGTAATTGTGAATTTATTTTAATGAATGGAAATCTTTTATGGTGGTGCATTACTCTGTTCAGTGAATTTTTTTTTAAGGGTAAAGATCCTGGAGTAGAGCAAAGGAAACAGAGCATTGGCTCTGTGGTGTTTGTCTGGTTTTGGTATTTTCCCATTGCAAACCAAAAATACCCAACAGCCTATTCAGCGTATACTTGCCCTTGCCTCGTATGTTACAAATATAAAGTCATTGGTATTTATAGAATGGTCCTCATGAGTAAACAAATAATCACATATCACCTTACAATGTGAAGAGTGGACAAATAATTTTGCTCTGTACGAATGGAATCACATATCACCTTACAATATGAAGAGTGGTCCTGATGAGTAAACACATAATTTCGCTGGAATGATTCCAAATCACCTTCATAAAATGTTTCTCTCACCACAATAATTATTATAATTTTCCTGCTCGTCAGGACTGCTTTCACTAGAAAACTATTTTATTTGAAAAGTTATATTAAATCATTATAATTTTCCTGCCCACCAAGACTGCTTTTACTAGTAAATTATTCTATTTGAAAAGTTATACCCAATGAGTGGTGGATCAATTTATTTTTTTCCCATGTTTCTTCAATAAAATTCTTTCTCATCCCCAAGACAATTATTCACCCCGGAATGTTATGCGAGCATAACTTTGGCTGGCTGGCTTCTTCCTTTATCCAATTGGAGGTGGTGGTAGGTTATGGCATCTCCAGAAAAGACGTCATCTCAACCTCCTATCTTATGTCACTTAAGAGCCCGTCATCGTATCGTTTTTGGCTGGCTTATTCTCCCTTTATCCAATTGGAGGTGGTGCTACGTTAAGGCATCTCCAGAAAAGACGTCATCTCAACCGCGTATCTTATGTCACTTAAGAGCCCGTCATCTTGTGAATTTGTACCTAATTGTAAGAGTGATTGCTTACTCTTTTTCGGTTGTTAGGACCCTGTGAGGTTGTTATTTTTTTAAGTTTTTTTAATATTTTTATTTGGTATGAGACTTTAGGTTTAAAAAATAGTAGGCAATAGTTATATTCCATTAATTTATTTATGTAGTGGAGGGGATTTTTGGAGCTAAAAAAACAACAAGGCATGCAAAGTGCACATTATCCTCCTTATAATCCAAATGAGAATGCAGCTTTCCAGCTTTGGTACCCTTTCACTCATCCATCATGGTCCATACCCTCACCTTGGTCTTATACTCCTAAATACCCTCCTCAACCTATTAATCCTCCTTTCTAACCATATCTACTGCAACCTCCTCAATGGGGCATCCACTCACAAGGATGGGGGCCTCAAGTAGCCCAACCCCCTGCTTTAATGCCTCCTCCTCAACCTCAACCACAACTCCCTCACAATAACGTACCTAAGCAACCTTTAATTCCTACCCAACCCAATCCAAACCTGAAGAACAAGAAATCACAATAGGTTTACAGTGGGAGATATCCTAGCATGCTTATGTTGTGAAAATCCAAGAGATCAACCTTGGGTCTGGGAATGTATTTCCAAATTGTCACCCACCTTCTCCACCTAAAGAACTTGAAGAAGAGAAGAAATATAGTACCCCTGAAGACAATTCATCTCTGTATCTTGAAAGGTTGGTCCAACCTACACAAAACACCCTGGAAGAGGATAAAGTTCTAGGATAATTGAATAAATTGTGTCAAAATACCCCTTCTCTAAGCCATTAAAGATGTCCCCATCTACAAAAATGTTACGAAGGAATAATGTTTTAAAAGTCCTAAGAGAAGAAGGAGAGATACCCCCACTAATCAATGTTGTTGGGTAGTTGTCTGATCCAATGCTTGGGGAAGTTATCTCCCCAAAGTACCTGGATCCTGGTAGCTCTCTGGTGGATGTCCAAATTTATAGAATTATGGTCCTTAATAACTTGATTGACCTTGGGGTTGGAATAAATTTGATGACCAAGGAAACCATGCTCAAGCTCAACCTCCCAAGGGCCTTGAGGGAGACCACTAGAGTGATGCAGCTTGTAGATAGATCCATTGTAGCTCCTAAAGGATTTATTAAATATGTAATGTTCTCCATCGACTCTTGGGAGTACCTCACAGATTTTGTTGTCCTCCAATCGAAAAAAAAGTTTAATGGTTACCATCTCATCTTAGGAAGACCTTGGTTGGAGACTATTAATTCTTACATTAGTTGTAGGCCTGGGAGCATGAACATCAAGAATAGGCATCTATCAAAACAGCTTGTGTTATACCCTACTTCTTAACCTTCTATTGAGCACGTCTTTCCCTTATGGTTAGAGGCTGAGGAAGAACAAAAGTATTTATCAAAAATCTGATCCAGGTGGATGTTGGTGGCCACCCACCTATCCCATTTGGACCCCTACAACTGTTTCTTTCAGTTTTTCAGTTTCCTTAATTATAGCACAGTTTACTATTTTTAGCAGTTTTTCGGGTCCTAAACTTTCGGAGCCATTTGAGGCCATAAACGATGTTTTTTGGGAAAAAATATACTGCCAGCGATTTTGCTTACAAAAAAATCCTCTTTTTCATCATAGCCCTCGGAGAGATATTTCCAATGGGCTATCATGCGCATCAAACAGAGATAATGTGACCAATTCGCGACCCCGGGAAGTTGGCTGTCCAACTCACCCCAAAACGTGGCCCACAATTTTGCGTTTCATCTTCTAGGGTTAGGTTTTGGGATGTGAAGGGTTTTCCATTGTTTCTCAATAATAAATAGGCCTTGAGCCTCATTGTAACACAGTTTAGAATAGTTCAGAGGCACGTAGCATCCATACCTCTTCTCACAGATAAGCTACCATCGCCCTAGCTGGTTTATTCTATTTCCGGTTGTAAGCATATTTCAGTATTTTACAATAATGAAATGAAGTATTATTTCCGCTACATCTTTGTGTATATGGTTATCTCTGTATTTTGTTGTGTTCCTGTTTAAATCCAGATCAGTGGTATCAGAGCGGTCTGTTTTTTCTCTGTTTTTCTTTGCATGTCCCCAACGAGGTTAGGATATAAGGAGTTAGGGCTTGAAATGTTCGAACCTTTGCAAGACCAGCCTCACAAATCTTGACAACCTCCCATGGCAGAAGAGAAGAAAGACGAGTTGGCAGGAGATCCTATCAAAATATTGCTCAAAGAAGCGCTCGAGTGGAAAAGGAACGCGATGATGGATAACTTTGCGCAGATCCTTCAGCAGCTACCCAGAGGCGACGCATCAGCTTCCATCAGCTACTCTGGGAATGCCACACCGTTTAAGGTACAAGTTAATTTTGAAATCCCCATCTTCGACGGTCAAATAGATGCAGATGGCGTAGATAAATGGTTAAATATGCTAGATTGGTATTTTTCTGTTCATGAATTTTCAAGTCGGGAAAAGATTGTTTTCGCTCTTCTCAAAGCAGCCACCCACGTCAAGGACTGGTGGGAAACTTGCTGCGAGCAGAAGGATTAAAGTAAAGGCTCACTATTTTCATCCGCACCCACTTGGAATGACTTTCAGGATGCCATCAAGGAGCAGTACTACCCTGTCAAAAGGTATGAGGACAAATACATCAAATGGACCACACTGCAGCAGGGATGAGACCAAGATGTGCCAGAGTTCACAAAAATTGTTCATACCCTTCACACATAGTTGGGTATTAAGGACTCTGAGCTGCATCTAGTACTCAAATACCGCGCTGCCTACATAGATACATCCAGGAAGAGATGGAGTTCTTGAACATCTCCTCACTCGGCACAACATACCGATACGCTATCAAAATCGAGCAAAAGTTCAAACAGAAGAAGGGAGACTTTGTATCTGCAAATCGTAAGCCCAAAGAACAAAGCCAAGGCGGGGTGACCCAAGAGAACCTATCGAAGGCGCAAGAAAAGAATAACACCACGAAGCCGAAGAAGGACACGAGAAAGTGGTGTGAGTTCCACAAGAGTCCCACTCATAACACAAGTGAGTGTGGGACCAAGTAGTCGTTGGTGGCTGAGTTGAAGGCTTCCGAATTAGATGCATGTTCCGACCCTGAGCCAAAACCCGACAAGGGGAATGGCAAAGGGAAGCAGATCATTGATGCAGAGCCCAACGCCACTGTTGCCACCGCCAAGATCCAGAAGAATGAGCCTGAAGGCCCAGAGGAGGGGGAGCGCCTTTTCCACTCACAAATGTGGGTGAAGGGTTCACCGTTGCAATTCATTGTTGATAGTGGGAGCCAGAAGAACCTCATTTCAGCAGAGGTCGTGAAGCGGTTGGGCCTTGTTATAGATCCGATACCACTTGTTATAGCTCTTATACCAATTGTTATAGCTCTGATACCAATTGTTATAGATCTGACCCAGAATATATGAGAAATAACAAATATACCCAGTAATAACAAGATCAAAATAGATAGAAATTGCTTCTTTATTATCAAACCCTTAAGGTAGGGCAACTCCATACATTCACTCCTTAAGGAAGGAGAACACTCCACAAGCCATATGCTTATTCATACAATAATCCTTGACTATATTTCTTGACTTGGAGTCTTTAGCCTCTATATAGGCCTCATACATACAATACCATGGATCATTACCATGGTTCCCTCATATCATCAACTAATACCATAGGCCCATTACATTATTACTAACTACTTGTGGTCCCTTACATGATATGGGTTAACCATCTTATTTATTATTATGACCCATCCCATTATTACATTATTACCTTGGGTACCTCCCTTGGTACCCCATATTATCCCCCCTAGGTATATAACATTCCACCCCCCTAAGCATGTTTCGTCCCTGAAACATGGGAAGAACACAAATAATAAGATCTACTCAAAAGAGTAGTCCACTGGTACCATGCACGTGCATCTAGCCATCCAAGAGAAAGGTGAACCTTCGGTCTCGCTGGTGCCTCGCTCGCTTGAGATGGAAGTTGACTGTGGTAGCTCTTCTGTGTAGATGTGTAGTAGGTGGATCTTCGCTCCTCTCTATCTGTCTTGCGGGGGTTGTTTTCCGCGTGGCTAATTGGTTTCCATCTTCATGGTTGTTTTCTTAAGGGGTAATGTGGGCGATGATATGTTGAAGTTTTAACCCACGGTGTCTTTTTCTTTAATTCACCCTGCTGTGGTGCCTGTTGTGGTGTCTTCTTTTTCAATATGACTTCAACCACTGAACCCTCATCAGATGTGTCAGCACCTATTACCTTTTCAACTTCAGCCTCTGTTTGTGTTTGATTGTTGACTATCAACTGCTCATCATCTGATATGTCAGTCCCTGGAACATCTTCTGCGTCAACCTCCGTGGACTCTACCTGTTTATTGATGGAAATATCCTGTAATGTAATTTTCTTCTTTTTATACCAGAGCTTCAGGAATTTCTTCTGCACATTAATATTTATAGTACCCACTGATTCCAGCCACGGGTATCCCAAAACAACATCCAAATTATCTGTCTCTAAAGTATAAAAATCACCATGCAACACATACTTATCCATAGAAATCTTGAAATCCTTATACACTTGGACATCCTCATCATCCACCTGTGTGTTTTCAATGTGTTTTGTGGGAACTTGCAATTTTTTTGCCAAATTAACATTGATGAAATTATGCTTGCAACTAGGATTTATAGACACAATGATATTCTCTTTTTGAATCAATCCATGAACATGTAATAAGGATATAGCAGTAGGAAATAGACCCACATGTTTCTCCTTATCTTGTTTTCTGGCATGAGACCATCTGTCCAAAAGTAATTTTTCAAATTCTTCATCGGGCAGGTTGAGACACTTCTTTTGGTTAAGTAATCCCCACCATGTTGTTGCCTCCTCTCTAAATAGCTCCACTACAAACCATTTCCAATTGTTTTTCCATAATGATTTCTGTTTTTTTATGTATTCTTCAATAGTAGGACCATTATCTTTTCCTGTAAAACCGTAACCCGCCATGAAGAGGGTTTTGAGAAAACTTGGAGAAAATTTGAAATTGTCACAGTTTAATTAATATTGCTCAGAATCCCTATTATGACATGTTTTCAGAAATGGAACAATCATTCTGCATCTACCCATATGATAGAAATCTTGATCCAGGCACTGAAATTTCAGATCTGTGCTGCAACTCTCCCGTCGTCACCAAAATTTCTGCAAAAGGAGCTGATCTTAAATCAGCGATATCTCCCTCATCCGGGCTTCGATTCAACTGAATGTTTTTTTGAAATTGGGTATTTTTTCACAAAGAATCCAGATCTACAATTAGATTTTTTAGATCTTGCACCAGGACATCCAGATCTGCGCCGCAAACTCGCTGCCTTGAAAAATTATCTGCAACCCCACTGATTTTTAAATCAGCAATATCTCCTTCATCCGGACTCCGATTCAGCCGATTTTTTTTTTGAAATCGTGTATTTTTTCACATAGAATCCAGATATAAAATCAAATTTTATAGATATTGCACCAAAACATACATATCTGATCTGAAAAATCGACGCCACTGAAATCCTGCAAAAAGTAAAAAACAATTCTCCACTTTTTTTTTTTTTTTGCCCAATAAAGTGCTCTGATACCACTTGTTGTAGATCTAATCTAAAATTATAAGATAATACAAATGAACCCAGAAACAATATGATAGAAATATATAGAAATTGCTTCTTTATTGATATCAAACCCTTATAGTAGGGCAACACCATACATTCACTCCTTAAGGAACTTGAAGAACACTCCACAAGCCATATGCCTGTTCATACAATATTCCTTCAAACAATTCCTTGACATCCTCCATGTGGAGTCTCTAGCCTCTATATAGGCCTCATACATGCAATACCATGGATCATTACCAATTGTTATAGCTCTGATACCAATTGTTATAGATCTGACCTAGAATATATGAGAAATAACAAATATACCCAATAATAACAAGATAAAAATAGATAGAAATTGTTTCTTTATTATCAAACCCTTAAGGTAGGGCAACACCATACATTCACTCCTTAAGGAAGGAGAACACTCCACAAGCCATATGCATGTTCATACAATAATCCTTGACTATATTTCTTGACTTGGAGTCTCTAGCCTCTATATAGGCCTCATTTATACAATACCATGGATCATTACCATGGTTCCCTCATACCATCGACTAATACCATGGGCCCATTACATTATTACTAACTACTTGTGGTCCCTTACATGATATGGGTTAACCACCTTATTTATTACTATGGCCCATCCCATTATTACATTATTACCTTGGATACCTCCCTTGGTACCCCATATTATCCCCCCTAGGTATATAACAAGCCTACCGATTACGCCACACCCGCAGCCATACAGTAACAGGTGGCTTCATGAAGGACGAGATCTCAAAGTTGGCCAGCAGTGCCGCCTTCCCTATAGCATCAAGCCCTTCACAAACGAGGTATTGTGTGATGTTACACCTCTGGATGTTTGTGATGTGCTATTAGGCCAACCATACTTGTGGAAGCGACATGCTATGTATGAGTCAAGGCCTCGCGCTGTCATTATTTCTTTGGATAATTCATTATACAGGATACCGGAGGTAGCCCCACCTACCGCCACCTCTTTAATCTCTGCTAAGAAAGGCAACAAACTCATCTCCCAGACTAGGAAATTTATTTCCTGTTTGGTTCACTCCCAAAGTAAAGGGAAGATCGTTGCTACATCCATGACCCCCGCAAAGGTTTCCTCCAAGCAACAGCAACAGCAAAGGGATACGATCATGACAAAACACAGGAACAACTTCTCCTCACCCACAGGGGTACCACACAAGTTTCATGTGGGCGACAAAGTTTGGTTGCATCTGCAGAGAGAACGCCTTACCAGAACCCATCAGAAACTTAGACCACTCTGACATGGTCCTTACACCAGTACCAAGGCTATGGGCAACAATTCTTGGAAGCAGAAAATTCCTCCATTCCTTCACTTGCACCGAGTGTTCAATGTGGACCATCATCGACCATGCTTCCCACCATTTCTGGACACATCAGAGATTGCAAAACAGCTCACTAGAGACCCAACTTAGCAGAAGCTTCGTCATATTAGGGAGGAACTCAATGCAATGTGAACCATTGCTTCCTAAGGGGGGAGGAATGATCCAGGTGGATGTTGGTGGCCACCCACCTATCCCATTTGGACTCCCACAACTGTTTCTTTCAGTTTTTCAGTTTCCTTAATTATAGCACAATTTACTATTTTTAGCAGTTTTTCGGGTCCTAAACTTCCGGAGCCATTTTGAGGCCCTAAACGACGTTTTTTGGGAAAAAATCTATCGCTAGTGATCTTTTGGACAAAAAATCATCTTTTTTTTCATAGTCCTTGGAGAGATATTTCCAACGGGCTATCATGCATGTCAAACGGAGATAATATGACCAATTCGTGACCCCGGGAAGTTGGCTGTCCAACTCACCCCAAAACGGGGCCCACAATTTGGCGTTTCATCTTCTAGGGTTAGGTTTTGGGATGTGAAGGTTTTTCCATTGTTTCTCAATAATAAATAGGCCCTCGAGCCTCATTGTAACACAGTTCAGAACAGTTCAGAGGCATGTAGCTGCCAGATTTCTTCTTAAAGATAAGCTACCATCGCCCTAGATCGTTTATTTCTGTTTCCGGTTGTAAGCATATTTCAATATTTTACAGTGATGAAATGAAGTATTATTTCCACTTCATCTTTATGTATATGGTTATCTCTATATTTTGTTGCGTTCTTGTTTAAATCTGGATCAAAATCCCTCTACCTAGTCTATACACTAGACACTACTATAGGAGGTAGGAATCTTGATGAAGATGACCTTATTCACCATATATTACATAATCACCCTCCCACTTCCATCCCAATTGATGAACAATGAAAAAATCCTTAGAAAATTCTGAGAGCTATCCATAGACTAATGCATTCTTTATCTACATTGACCTAGATCATGTCAAGGTTGTGATCATTATCTCATCAATAACTCTAAATATCAACCCCTCTCTGAGCTGAGCAAGAAGAGAAATTATGCATTGTGTTGAGACAACACCTTGATTCTTTTACTTCGCACTATAAGAAAATGAAAGGTGTGTATCCCTCAGTTTGTACCCATCATATCTACATCAAAGAGGGATGAAATCCTCTCCACTAACCTTAGAAGAGGATGAACCTAGCTCTTAAGGTCATTGTGAAAGAGGAATTACAAAAGCTACTAGATGCAGGGTTCATTTACCCCATTTTAGATAGTGAGTTGGTGCCCCCCCTTATCATAGTTCCCAAGAGAAATAAGAAGTGGAGGATATGTGTTGATTATCAAGAGCTTAAAAATGATACAAAGAAGGGATGCTTCCCATTGCTTTTCATTGACCAAGTCCTAGATGGCCTTGCAGGGAAGAGATTATTTTCCTTCCTAGATGGATTTAGTGGGTGCAACCAAATATAGATCAACCCTGAGGACTAAGAAAAGACCACATTCACATGTCCTTGGGGTACCTAATACTATAAATTCCTTCCATTCGGTTTGTGCAATGCTCCTGCTACCTTCTAGAGGGTAGTTCTGAGTATATTTGTTGACCTTGTTCATGACACTATTGAGATATACATGGGTGACTTCGCTCGTTATGGGTGTGACTTCTAGGAAGTTCTTTATAATCTATGTAAAGTATTATGGAAGTGCATTGAGATGAATGTTTCATTAATTCCTGAGAAATGTGATTTTTTTCTGAATGCAACGATTGTCCTAGGCCACTCCATCTCTAAGGGAGGGATACAGGTTGACCCCTAGAAATTTTCTATCATTAAAAGTCTCCCTATCCCCCAACAATAAAGGGTTTCCCAAAGATTCCTTGGATTGGATGGGTAATATAGAAGGTTCATTAAGGAATTTAGTAAATTGGCTTCACCATTGTCTGGACTACTAGATAAAGGCTCATAATTTTGTTGGACAAACAAATGTTAAGAGGCCTTTGAATTACTAAAGGATAAGTTAACCAATGCACCCATACTTAGGGATCTCAATTGGGAATTTCCTTTCCACGTTCACATAGATGCATCGTATAAGGTTGTAGGAGAAACCTTAGGAAAAGAGGAATACGAACTTCCCTATGTTATATATTTCATTTGTAAGAACCTTTCTAAGGTTGAAGTTAACAATACAATCACTGAAAAACAAATCCAGGTAGTGGTAAACTCTTTGAACAAGTTTAGGCGCTACATCACTAGATATCAAGCTTTTCTTCACACTGATCATGAAACCATTAAGTATTTAGTGAATAAGCCTAATTTCAATGCTAGGATAATTAAATGGTTGTTATTATTGCAACAATTTGTTTTAATTGTTGTTGACAAACCTGGGAAAGAGAATGTGGTTGCATATTTTTTGTCAAGACTAACCTTTGCGGTAGGAACTGAGGAGATAGTGGATTATTAACTTCCAGATGAAAACCTAATTTCCATCTCGGTGTTATCTCCTTGGTTTGCTGATATAGAAAACTACTTGGTTGATGGGAGGTTCCCTGCTTATCTATCCTCCAAGGAGAAGAGAAAGATTATGAGGAAGATTTCCCATTTCAGTTGGAGGATCTTTTCAAGCTAGGGCCAGATCATATTTTTAGGAGGTGTTTGAGGGAAGAGGTCTTTGACATCCTCTCACCATGCCATGATGGAATTTGTGTGGGGCACTTTTCTTCTAAGAGGACAACCTTCAATATTCTACAAGGTGGTTACTACTCACCCACTCTACATCAGCATACAAGAAAGTACACCACCATGTGTGATCAGTGCCAAAGGATGGGAAAGCCCACACCTAAGAATGAAATTCCCCTACAGCCTTAAGTGACTCTTGAGCCATTTTAGAAATGGGGCATGGAATTAATTGGGCCCATTGTGTTATGCTCTTAACTTGCAAAAGATACCCAAATACAGAGTATGCGAAGAAAGATACCCAGAACATAGAATAGTGAGAGTCAACATCAAATATTTTATTATTCAAAAAGAAATGTTCACTGGCCTCTTCGAGGGGGCAACCTCCAATAGAGTAGAGCTCGATTCAAAGATAAGACACGATGCTCCTTGTAGGGAGTCTCTATCCTTTATATATGACTCATACATGCAATACCATGGATCAATACCATGGGTTTTATTAATACCAGCTATCTAATACTAGGCCCATTTGCAACTAACTGTGGTCCCATCATTAATAGCGGGTTAACCACTTATAATTATTAATATGGGCTTTATTGACTCTTTATTATGACGTGATCCCACTACATAAATAAGGGGGTTAGGGTGGGACCCTAACATGCCCCCCCCCTTAATAATAGCCTTGTCCTCAAGGCTGAAGCTGCAGAAACTGCTGAAGAACAGTGGCTGGTTCGCAAGTTGAATCTTCTGGAGAGGTGTCTTTCCACTTGACAAGGACTTCCCTAATCACTCGGCCATGCAGGGGCCATTCTCGTGTGTCTAGGACCTGTTCAGGTTGGAGCTAGATTGACCATTCCTCGTCCAATTCAGGTAGACTGGTTTGAATTCTGCAATTGTTCCCAATCACTTTCTTGAGGCATGAGACATGGAAAACTGGATGAATTTTTGCAATAGGCAGCAAAGCCAGCTTTTATGCTACATCTCCAATGCACTGAAGTACTTGATATTGTCCGTAGAATTTTGGAGATAGTTTCTAGCAACCCTTGTCTTTGAGTGATGTTTACTTATATGGTTGCAAACTCAAAAATACATGATCCCCTTCTTGAAATTGGCGCTCTGAGTGATGCTGGCCTACCTGTTGCTTCATGCGGTTTTGAGCTTGATGAAGATTCTCTCTAAGATGGGCGAGCATGGTTGAACAGTTTTGTAGGAGTTGATCCACTGCTTGTACCTTTGAGAATCCCTTGATATAAGAAGTAGGGGAAGGAGGGAGTTGACCATATACTACTTCATAGGGAGTCATTTTGGTGGTGGCATGATAGTTGGTGTTATACCACCATTCAGATAGAGGTAACCACTGTACCCAAAGATGTTGCTTTTCTGAAGTGAAACACCTACGGTAGGTTTCCAGACATTTGTTGACGGCTTCAGTTTGACCATCTGTTTGTGGATGATAGGAAGTGCTGAGTTTTAGTTGGGTGCCTTGTAGCCTGAAGAGTTCCTGCCAAAAATTACTGGTGAAGATCGGGTCACGATCGGACACAATAGAAGTGGGCATGCCATGCAATTTGAAGATCTGATCCATGAAATATTGAGTGACCAAAGTCGGTGTAAACGGATGGGGTAGGGCACAAAAATGAGCATACTTCGAAAGTCTGTCCACAACCACCATGATGACTGACTTGTTTCTGGAATTTGGAAGACCTGTAATGAAATCCATAGAAACCTCCGTCCATATTGATGCTGGGATGGGCAATGGTTGTAATGTGCCTGGTGCTTTGATGGTCTCCCCTCTGTGGCGTTGACATACATCACATTCTGCTACAAAAGTAAGGATGTCCTTTTTCATGCTTGTCCAAAAAAATGATCTTTTGGTGCGAGCATACGTCTTCTGAAAGCCTAAATGTCCTGCAAGGGGGGATGAGTGCAATTCTGCCAAAATGCGACTTTTGAGGCTGGATGTTGGTGATATTATGACTCTGTCCCTGTAGCGAAGAATCTCATTCTGCCATGAGTATCCCTTGGTGGGATTTGGATCCGCCTGCAATTGAGAAATGAGTTAGGAGAGCCTGGGATGTGAAAACCTTTCCCTGCGAGCCTCTTCAATCCATTCTTCAATGGGAAGGGAAATTGCTAGCAGGGTACTTTCTTCCTCAAATTGGCGAGATAATGCATCTACTACACTATTTTCTTGCCCTTTTTTGTAAACGATCTCATAGTCATATCCCAGCATTTTGGTGAGCCATGTATTTTGTTGTGGGGAGGATAGGCGTTGCTCCAAAAAATATTTAAGACTGTGATGGTCTGTGCGGATTTTGAAACGTCACCCCAATAAGTAAGGACGCCAGGTCTCTACTGCATGTAAGATGGCCATCATTTCCTTCTCATAGGTAGATTGACCCAGATTCTTCCCACCTATTTGTTGGGTTGTGAACGCCAAAGGTCAACCTTCCTGCATTAAGACTGCCCCAATACTTGTACCCGAAGCATCACATTCAATGACAAAAGATTCGGTGAAATCCAGTAGTGCTAAAACTGAAGTGGAACACATGGCATTTTTGAGAGTTGTAAATGCCTGTTGTGCATCCTCATTCCAGAAGAATGATTTTTTCTTCAGGAGTTGCGTGAGGGGCTTTGCTATGCGACCATAATTGTGGACGAATTTGCGATAATAGCCTGTGAGACCCAAAAATCCTCTCAGGCTCTTCAAGGTCTTAGGTTGAGGCCAATCCTGCATTGCTTGGATATTTTTGGGGTCCACCTTGACACCTGCACGCCCCACAATGTGGCCCAAATACTCAACTTCTTCCATGCCAAACGAACACTTGGACATATTAACAAATAATTGATTCTTGCGGAGTAGTTGCAAGAGTAGATCTACATGCTGAAGATGTGCGGCCCAAGTGCAACTATAGATGAGGATGTCATCGAAGAAGACAAGAACGAATTTCCTGAGATATGGTTTGAGAAGATGGTTCATTAGGCTCTGAAAAGTAGATGGGGCATTACAAAGATCGAATGGCATGACCAAGAACTCATAATGGCCTTCATGAGTTCGGAAAGCAGTCTTTGGAATGTCGACTTCCTTCATGTGAATTTGGTGGTAGCCTGAGCGAAGATCCAGCTTAGTGAAGAATTGAGCCCCATTGAGTTCATCCAGCAAATCATCAACCACCGAGATGGGAAATTTATCTTTGACTGTCAACTTATTGAGGGCCCTGAAGTCTGGACACATCCACCATTCCCCATATTTCTTGAGTACCATGACAACCAGTGATGAATAAGGACTAATGCTGGGATGTATGACACCTGCTTCCAAAAGTTCCTTGATTATTTTTTCTATTTCATTCTTTTGGGTGAACATATATCTATATGGGTGCACATTTGGGGGTTGGGTCCCAGGAACCAAGGTGATGCTATGATCATGTTCCCTTCTCGAGGGTGGAAGCTCATGAGGCTTGTCAAAGATCGGCAGATGGTTATTTAAAATTTGTTGCATCTCAGGATGAATCGGCAGAGACTTGGTTTCGACTGCCTGGATGGCATTAAATTGAGCTATAACTCCATGATGGCCCTTTTTTAGCAATTTTTCCGTCCTATGCGAGCTGATGATAGAGGGGGCTCCCGCTTGGAGTCCACGGAGGGTATGTGTGGAGTTGTTCTGCTTAAAACTCATATATAACTCCTGGAAATCCATTGTGATTGGCCCAAGAGTGCGAAGCCATTCAGCCCCAAGGACAATGTCGCACCCACCCATGTGTATTGCAAACATGTGGGTCTTCAACTGATAATCCCCCATTTTAAGTTTGACATTTTCACAATGGCCTTCACATTTCATTGTGCCCCCATCCGCAATTTGGACTTGGAAGTTAGAAACTGCTTGTACAAAACAATGCATTGCTTCCGCGACTTTTTGATGGATGAAATTATGTGTACTTCCACTATCAATCAAGACTACTACTAGGCGATGTTTAATAAAACCTCTGATTTTGAGAGTTTGAGGTGAAGAAATCCCTGCCAGAGCATGAAGTGAAATAACTGGTTCGTCAGGGACATTGTCCTTTTGGTTGTCCTCTTCTACCGCCTTAGGTTCCTCAAGTGGTGGATCTTCCTCCGATGAGCTGTAATCAGTGGCATCAATTTGAAAAAATTTGGGTTCCTTGCATTTGTGACCTGGGGAATATTTTTCATCACAGTGGTAACATAATCCCCGCTTTCTTCTTTCGGCCATTTCTACAGGTGACACCTTTTGCACCTTAAGTGTTTGAGTCGTGCTGTGAGCCTGTGTGGGGGGACCCTTGGCGGTGAAATTTGGGCGAGTGGACTCGGCTGCCAATGCATGTTCAACATTACGAGCTACCTTGCAAGCCTCAATCCATGTGGGAGGGTGGTGCAGTTGGATGTGGGCTTTTATGGCCTCTTTAAGACCGCTGATAAAACATTTTGTGTAGAACACATATGAGAGACCCCTAGTGCGGAAGGCTAAGGCTTCAAAGGCTGTAATATATTAATCCATTGTGCCAGTCTGTCGGAGCTTAGTAAGACGACCCAAAAAAGAAGATTCCTGGTCAAAGCGATCTGTAAGAGGTTTTTTGAATTTGTCCCAAGTCAAAATAGGTGCATTGCAACGTTGATGCCATTCCCACCATTGCCACCTTTCATTGTCCAAGTACATGCTCCCCACCATATGTTGAGTCTCATTATCTAGGATGTTATTCAGATTGAAATACTACTCCATTTGTGTTATCCATGCCGCCGGGTGAGAACCATCAAATTTATGCATATCCAAATTGGGAGGTCTCGGACGGGATTGTTGTTTGTGGGGGCCCCAGAGGTGAGGAGTATGGCTAGACTCACCCTCACTGTGTCCATTGCCAATATACGCCTCCTTGCCCTTTAGGATTACACTCAGGATTAATATTGTTAGATTGTCAAGCTGACTTTGGAGGGATTGCAAGTTTTGTTCAAGTTTTTCCATCCTCTCATTGGCCATAGCTTGAGCTCTAGTTTCTGCCATGCACCGACGTGATGCTCTTGAAATTTGGGACCGCCAATTTTTTTTTCACTAATACTTGAATGTTACCACCGTGCTCAGCTCGTCGTCCTGATTCTGATGGGCTAGATCACTAGTAAGCACCCCGAGAGATCTCAGACTTTTTTTTTTGGAAACTACAAATGGAGTTTACTCCTTCCTTAGCAATATTGTAGTCGCCAAATCCTCAAAATGTCAATGCTGTCAAAAGTCATGTGAAAATCATGCTCCGGTATAGGAACCCCACACAACTACTCAAATCAGGTGAATCTGAGAGATCTGAATGGCGGATCGGATAACTCTGAGCGGCGGAACAGATTGCTGCTATGGATCTGATGGATCTAATAGATCGGACTGTTGTTTGCTGCTGCTGCACCCTTTTGCGCGAGCGGATCTGGCAAAGATGATGCGTGATCCCAAGATAGAAAAGGGAACTATGGTCTTGAGGAGTGTCAAGTGCTACACATCGCAATATACATAAGGGTCTGACAGTAGTACTCGGCCAAATGTTTCAGGGCTCTAACTAAGGAGGAGAAACCGTACCCTTAGCGATACAACCTGACTACCCTATCGTACGAGCGAGTAATCTCTCCGAGTGCTGTTCTCGGTGTATTGTAGCAGCAATACGGCCGACAGTTTATCTATGGCTAGGTTGCAGAGGAGCTAGGGGGCTTCCGATATACCCAGAAGTTATGTGGAAGACAGTCCATACGCGGTTCTGTCTATTGCGCTACTACTCGAAGGGGTACCCACAGGGGTTACAAGGGAGTCCAACAAGCATGACCACCTCTTGTATTTCCTGCGTGCATGCCTCCCCAAATCCACAGATTTATGCGCTCAACGACAGATCCCGTGGTTTAAAGATGCCGGAACACGTCTCGAGCCAAATTTTTTTTTTGCTACTAATTGGAGATCCCACCGGCCCTGGAAAGAGCTCTGATACCACTTGTTATGCTTCTTAACCTGCAAATGATACCCAAATACAGAATATGCAAAGAAAAGAGACCGATAACATAGAATATGTGAAGACAAGATATCCAGAACACAGAATACCGAAGACTTTATTATTCAGAGAGTAATGTTCACTTGCCTCTTCGAGGGGGAAACCTCCAATAGAGCAAAGCTCGATTACAAAAATAAGACACGATGCTCCTCGCAGGGAGTTACTATCCTTTATATAT
>APFE030280538.1:10988-32193 GCA_000404065.3 Pinus taeda | reverse complement strand
GAAGAGGCTGAATTCTAAGGCATGGATCTATCTTTTCCATCTTTTTCTTGAGCTAGTTTCATAACAAATACTCATTGGCAACTCAATCCCACTGATTGTGCAAATCACATCCACAACTATAGTCACAACTGACAGCTGTCGTACCCTTTCACTTACCTCTAACACTTGTCTCTACTGAATTGTCCATGCACTGAGTTAACTGATGTATTCTTTAGTTGCTTTATGAGTTAATAGTTAGTCAATTAATTAATAACTAATTCACATCAGTGAACATTAGTCTATTTGCCAATTAGACTAACTACAACTAGTTCAACTAAGTCAAACTGAACACAACTCTATCAACTCTTGATCCAACTCCACATAACTCAATCACTGAAGTCCTAACTGAAGTCCTCCATGCAATAGCTCAAGTTAACCCATAGGAACCACGTATTTCCTTATGGAAGCTACATGTGCCACATCTGTAGCTCGAACTGAAGTGCTCCAAGAGAACAAGATAATGTTTAGAGTCCAAATATTATTAAGGGCTAATAATATTTGACTGTTCTATTTTTAGCCTGGTAGTCTAAAAATAAACTCCACCCATATGTCTAAAAATAGAGGTCCATCTATTTTTTCCAACTTGACCAATCATCCATAAATAACATCCTGCAACTCATAGACCATGATCCATATGTCTAAAAATAGACATAGTCTAAAAATAGACTTGCGCCAAAAATATCTTGCGGGCCCACTTAGTGAAGGCAACTTCTTTCCACTAAGCTCCATCATATTGTTGCAATATCAATAGGCCTAGCTTCTTTCCAGTTGTTCCTACACTGCCTGGTGAATTTCTTGGGTCTGTTCAATGAACTTGGTTGCTTTGTCCACATCATTGTGTCCATCAACTGCTATGTCTTTACCAAAGACAAAATCCAAGGGAGACTTTGGTATAAAACCAAAACAAGTCTCAAAAGGAGATCTCTGAGTAGAAGAGCGCTTGGCACGGTTGTAAGCATGTTGCACATAACACAAATGTTCATCCAAAAGCTTGGGATGCTTGCTGCAATAGCCCCTGAGCAACTGGATCACTGTCTTGTTGACCACCTCTGTTTGACCATCTGTTTGTCGATGAAATGTTGTGCTCTTCTTCAATCTGGTGTCCATTAACTCCCATAGACTTGACAAAAACTTCCCAACAAATCGAGAATCTTGATAAGATACAATAGAAGTGGATAAATCAAAATGTACCCATACATGCTAAAAGAACAACTTCGTTGTTTGTTCAGCTATAACCTGCTTGTTACAGGGTATCAAATACACATTTTGCTAAACCTATCCACAATAACATACAAATAATCATGAGCCTTTTCTAGATTTTGGCAATCCCCCAACAAAGTCCATGGAAACACTTTCCCAAGCACGAGAAGGAATTGGAAGTGGGGTGTGCAAGCCTAATTTTATATTACTGGGCTTGCTTTTAGTGCACATAGTACACCCTTTAATATATCTAGAAATTTTTTCATGCATTCTTGGTCAATAACAGAACCTTTGCAACTGTGCAACTGTTTTACTTACAACAAAATGACCTGATATGAGAGAACTATGTGCTTCTCATATTAAGTTAACTCTTTCAGTTTGTGGAATGCATAACTTTCCCAGATGATATAAGAGTTGGTCCTTAACATAATAATCCAATTCTTCTACTTTCTTGCCATGACTTAAAGTTGCATATACATCTTTAAAATCTACATCTTGAGTATATTGTTCAATGTAACTTTCATGCATTACTAAGTTATGCTTAAGTATAGTAGATGCATTTATGACTGGTCTTGATAGCATATCTGCAACCTTATTGTGTATGCCCTTCTTATATCTGATGACAAGATGAAATTGCTGTAGGAAACCCATCCACCTTTAATGTCTTGATTGTTGCAGTTTAGTTTATGAGTGAAAATATTGAAGTGGTTGATGATCTATATGTATGATTGTTTCTTTTCCCATTAGGTAATGTTTCCACTTTTTCACACTCTGTACTAATGCATACAATTCTTTATCATATGTTGGATAATTAACTACCGCAGAATTAAATATCTCAGAATGATAGCATATGTGTTTACTGTGTTGCATCAACACTACTCCCATGGCATAGTCACTCGCATCTATTTCAATCTCAACTGGTCATTGAAGATCTAGTAGTGCTAGTACTGGTGTTGTACTAACTTTTTCCTTTAAGGTGTCAAAGGCTTTCTGTTGTTTGCCTCCCCATTGAAACACCTTGTTCAATATTGTTAAAGCATGTAATGGAGATGCAAACAAAGAAAAGTTAGCAATAAACTTTCTCCAATATTGTGCTACTCCTAGGAAACTCCTAACTTCTATAGCAGATTTGAGTTTAATCCAATTCACAATGACTTCAACCTCAGAGGGATCTATCTTCAATTCACTACCCCCTACAATATGACCCAAATAATTTAAAGATGTTTTTCCAAATTCACATTTTCATAACTTCACATAGAGATTTTCTCTTTTCAAAACATCTAAAGTCTACTTTACATGCTTCAAATGGTCTTCCCATGTTTTACTGAAAATAAGAATGTCATCTAAATATACAATTACAAAATCATCAATAAAACATCTGAGTACATCATTCATAACTCTCATGAAAATGGTAGGAGCATTAGTTAAGCCAAAAGGAATAACCAGCCATTCATACAACCCTTGCTTTGTCTTGAAAGCATTCTTCCATGCATCTTGTTCTACAATTCTGACCTGATGATAGCCACTACGCAAGTCTAACCTGGAGAAATAAACTACTTCTTTCAACTAATGTAATAGATCATCAATACGAGGAAGAGGATAACGATTCTTGATCATTATTTATCCAGTGCTCTATAATAAATGCAAATTCTCCACGAACCATCTTTCCTTCTCACCAGTATGATTGGAGATCCACATGGTGATGTGCTTGGTCTTATAAACCCTTTATCGAGCAACTCTTGTACCTTCTTCTTGATCTCTACATTCTCTAAAGCGGATAACATGTACACTCCAATGTTAGGTAATGGAGCATCTTGCTGCAAATGAATATCATGTATTACTTACCTTTTGGGTGACAGACCTTTAGGTTCTTGAAATAGGATATCATATTCTGAAACAACTTTAACTAAATCAACTTTCTGATTAGCATCACAGCCTTCAAATATATTGGTTTTATCAAGGTTCTTTTCCTTTACAACCATTAGTAAAAATTGCTTGCATGAATTTACAATTCTTTTCATCTGCCTTGAGTTTATGAGAGAACAGTTATTTTTAAGTTTATGAGATCTTACAGTATATTCTATTCCATCTTTAGTGATTTGATACTTATTTTTTGCTCTATAGAAAATGGATTTTCTATCATACAATTAAGGAATTCCTAAAACAATACGACATATATCCAAGGGAACTATATCTAACTCAACCTCATCTACAAATGTTGACCAAATAGCAAACCTAAGTTTACATTGTCTTGTCACTTGTAGATTTGCTTTATCTCATACCCAACCTCATGGATATGGCTTCTTGTGAGGTGTTGTTAGTAATCCCAACTTCTTTACAATTGTTTCAGAAATCAAGTTTACTTATGATCCACTATCAAATAAAGTATCAATAATTTGGTGCTTGGAAATAACTCTAATATGAAAAAGCTCATGTCTTTTCCTCTCATTATCTTCATTATCAATAGATTGTGCAGAATTACTTATAGATGCTTCATAATTTTTTCCTTTTATACCTGTGGCTGTGACTATTGTTTCTTCACCTGAGTCTAACCCCAAGTCTTTCTGAATAGCAGCAGCAGTCTTCTTCTTCTTACCACCGAACTTCTTAGGTTTCAGCTTTGGATGCAAAGACCAATAGTGTGCATCATCGTGTCCATCCTTCTTGCAATGAGTGCATGAAGGTTTGTCCTTTTGTATAGCATTTGTCTTCCTCTCCTTCCATTTTAGATTCTTCTTCTCCTTGTTCTTTCTTGCAGAGTGTTTAGATGATCCCCCAACATATGGGTTCACATTCTTGCCTCTAGCTTCTAGATGTGTAGCTTAAACTGATACATCATCTAGGCTAGTGGGATGAAACATGAGAATGGTGTGCTTCAAATAGTTATGCAAACCACCTATATAATTCAACAAAGTTTCAGGTGAGTCTAGAGATATGCCTAGAGTTAAAGCTCTTTTTCTAAATTCTTGTGTATAAATTTGTACACTTTGGCCCTTTAATTGGCGAAGAGTTTGCCAACTCATCATTGCTTGCTGCATATAAGCTAGAGGATAGAATTGTTTTTTGACGGCAGAAACAAATCCATTCCAATTAGAAATAATTTTACCATGTCTCTTCAGATCAGCTTGTGTCTTGCCTTCCCACCACACTACTGCAGTTCCTCCAAGGCGAAGGCTAGCCAGCTAAATATTTCTCCTTTCTAAATCAATGTTCTACGCCCTACAAATACATCAATTTGTCTAATCCAGTTATCTAGCTTTTTTGCATTTAGTTCTCCATCATAAATTTTCAAATCAAACTTTACATCTAATTTAATCAAAGAAGTTTTCTTCATTTTCTTATCAAGGCTAGGAGATGAGGATGATGAAGGAGATGGTGGAGGAGATGGTGGAGGAGGCATTTCTCCTTTCCATTTTCCCTCTAGAGGGGAAACTAGAGAAAGTTCCTCTTCTCATTTGTCTTGTTTGGGTGTTGAAGTGCTTTCACCTCGACCCTTATTAAATTCTCGATACATCTCTTCCACCATGGATCGCATGGCCATGAAACTGTCCATGAACTGAGATTTTCATTCCAATGGAGTTTCTTCTGCCATTCTCCTCAGAGGATAGACTCTTCCAATATTGGGATTAGCCTCAACAAGTTCTCCTTATCCTAGTTTGAGCTTTGACCTAGTTATCATACAAAAATCCAGCACAATCTTGTCTAACCTTAACAAAACCAAAACCAAAACCAAAAGCTCTGATACCACTTGATCTAAAAATGAGATCTTAGATTAATATTAAGGTATTACAGACTCATGTGAAGGATTTGCCTATATTACTTAGTGCAACGGATCAAAAATATTGCGAATAATATTTACAATGAGGAGTTAGAAAAACATAATAGACACACATGCATAACACAACAAATAATCAAGGAGTTCACCCAAAACTCTTGGGCTATGTCTCTTGGTTCAACTTTCAATGGTGACCTCTCTATTATGTCTTCAAGAGTAGAGATTTTACAAATGTGAGCTCAAATTGAGTCTCAACACAATAGGAACAAACAACAAGGTTTTGCTTGAATCCCTCAAGTCTTTCTGAGTACACAGACTCTCCCTCTCGCTCTATGTCTCTGTTTTCTCTCTGTCTCAACACTGCTTGTCTCCATCTCTGACATTTAGTGGCTTTTAATCCTATCATCACTTGTCTGTTTGTTTTCCCTTTTGGGCTCTTTGGCTCCCGACATCTGTTCGCTCAAATCCCCTCTGAGCGTTAACCAATCATGGTGTAACATCTTTAGGTATGGTGGCCACTTATTTTTAAATGAAAGGGACCATCGGCTCGTTTGAAATCTCGAAATAGTTGTTTCTCTGTTTACACAGAGAAATACACTGGAACACTGAAAAAGTCGCCAAAACTCCTTTTATCAAACTTGAAATATTATTGAATCCGCCCTAAATTCCATCAGGTCCACCTTTATTTCGCTATCGCAAGTCGCTAGTCGTGGGTTCCTTTGTGTTTGGGTTTATAACGAAAAACCCCAAATACAGAGGAAAATTAGACAAATTGCTCCATATCGAACTTCAAAATATATCATATCGCATTCGTAAACCCTTTCGGGTCCAACTATATTTCATGTTGCATATCCCTTTTGACTTCCGATAGTCAATTGCATCGATCGGCCTTATCGGCTATCAGCGCATCGCTATCGTATGGCCACTGGCCTTCTTGGCGTCACCACTTACAAAGCTGTAATGCGATATTGTGATGCGATATATCACAATCGCATATCACCAATCCTTCAAACCACGGGCTAAGACCTTTTGTGTATGCAAATGAGCTATGTGATATTGCAAGAGTAGATTTGGACCATTGATCTGTGCGCTTGATCGACAGTGCTTGTTTAATCGCACTTGATCACTATCATGATTCCCATAAGGCCGCTTCTGATTAACTCCACTTGCCACTTCTGATTGTGATATTTTGATTAGATATGGGTCGTTGATCGTCTAGATCCGATGGCTCTTGTGCGATGTTTCTTAAGCCTCCGATAGACTCTGTTTTCACCATTTTTTTCATGTTTTTCCCGTCCAATAGTGTTTTCTTCCATTCTTGACGATTTATCCTTTGTGATAGTGTTTAAGTATTGAAAGACTTAGAGGGTTTTAGGATCCATTTTGGATCACCTGAGATATATTAAGGTATGAGTTATCTTATATAAACTACTTGGTGCTTGAATGCTTGATTAGGTCATCTATTTGGTGTTTGAGTGCTTGATTATCTCATCTAGTTGAATTATCTAACATGGTATGTTTACAGTCTATTTGAATGTTTAATTAATTTCATGATATGAGTATGTGTTTATAAGATTTATTTCTAAAATGATCTTGTCTTAAGATGATTTTACTAATACATATGTGTTGAGGCAACTGATATGTACTTAAGAGTGTAAGTAAGTGATAGTTGTAGAATTATGTATTATGAATGGTGAATCTGAGTTGATTGTTGAGTATGACATGGTTGTTAGACTTGGTAAAGGTTGATTTCAAATTAATATACATGATATATTTATCTTTGGAACATGAGACTGACATGTGCGAACAATTACAGGGTAACATGCTCGATGTTAGCATGACAAGGTAATAGTTGATGTGCTTATATAACTAATAAATGGGTGATGTGACAGTACATAGTAAGACTCAATTGCATCAAGGTAAAGGTAAAAGAAATGAATTGGATGAGAATTCCTTTGGCTATGTTTGTAAACCCTAATTCCAAACGAATGATGCTTTGTATACAAGAAGTTTTTTTAACCTTGAATTTATCTAACATTATGAGGATATGTGTTATATTCATAAATATGTATTTGACAAGTATAAAAATTGGTTCTATTTATAGCTAGATCCGTCAAAAGAGTGGAGTCCCTTGAGAGATGACTTGTGTTAGGGTCCTAGGGTTTAGGGACCAAATGTCTTTGCCTCTTTTTCTTCATTTTGGTATTTTGTATGTTAGTTTAGCCTATGAACCATTGTTGTGATAGTCTAAATCATCATTTCCTAAGGTCACTATAATGTTTTGATGTCATAGAAGGTCCCTAAATAAAAAATCAAATTTGAGAGATTTTAAGTCTATGAGAGGGTCACAAGGTCATTTTTTCCTGTAGATTCATTGAGGGTTCAAGGGGTTTTATTTCATAGGGTTTTCATTTATCATCAGTCAAAACCATAAGAGTCAAGTTTCATTTGTTAAAGTTCTATGGGTCTATTGTTAATGGTGTCCATCATGCCCCCATTCCACCATTCATAGTTCATCATTCACAATTTACCATTTAATATTCATAATTCTCTTTCATATACTCTTTCAATTCATACCTTCATAGACCCCCTTCATTTACATTTACCATCATATGACCCCCACCACTCAAATCACCTCTCATCATCATTGCCATTACATACCCCTAAATCCACAACTAATTATCATCATTCATAATCCATAATTATTACAATCCTTTACCCAAATTTTACACCCATGACCAAAACAAGACATATGAGGCGCACATTTCAATTTTTTTTCATATGGTCTTCATTCTCTCTCCAAACCATAGTTCTCAATTTAAGAAGGTTTGAAAGGTTCTACAACACAAGGTTGAAAGTAGTTTGGTAGAGGTTAAAAGGCAAGTTCTTCAAGAGTGAGAAATTTGTTGTGCAACAGCTACATAAAATTTTGAGCTACACAGTAGCTAGACAAGTGCTGCACAACTGCTTCAATATCCTAGCATAGGTCTCCCACTACTTCCAATCAAGTTTTTTTGTTGTCTGAGGTAGGAAACATACCTTAACAGGCACAATTTTTCCTTAAAAATCAGTTGGACATTGATTGGTAAAGTTTGTGTGCGTTTGTTGCATAGTAATTGCACAACCATTATGGAGGTCTTCGAGCATGGAGAGAAGCACTCAGAGGGTGATGCATCATCACCAGGTCATCTCAAGCACATATAAAAACTCAAACTTGCACAAAACCATCAACAACCATATCAACTATGGAGGTTTTCTACACTCCACTATGAATGGAAAAATAATTTAGAAAACCTGAAAGAGGTTTTTTCCAAGAAAGTGATAAATAACAAAGTCCTCCTTAATTTTCTTCACATGTGTTATGGGTTTGGAGATATGTAACACTGTTGTAGGCATAGTTTTCAAAAAATAAAATTTTGCATTTTCCACCTATATTCGTCATTGTGTTTTGGTGCACTTTTCTAACATATGGAAGTGAATTTTTAGATAATATAAGAGTATTGTCTAAAAAATGAGCCAAAGAACAAAAACATCTCCCATTTTGGGAAAAGGTAGCACGATTTGGGAATTATGAGTGTCACTTGGAGACCAATTTTCCAAAATTTCTTGCTGATAGAGTTCTAAAATTTTTTGAAATTCGATTTGTAAATTCCCATTTTGGTAGGTTTGATGCATGTTGGGAGTTATAAGTTATATGTGATGAATTTATGGATATTGCATTGTTTTTGGAGTGAGAAATGACAATAAAACTCATAATTTTAATTTTGTTGTGCAACTATTGCGCAAGTAGTGACTAGGCGTTTCTAAGTTCTGCATGAGTGGCAGAAAGCATCGAGTGGGTCCTACACTAGCAAAGAATCATATCCAACATACCCATCAACTTGGTTTCTTATAGTACAACCTGTAACCATGCTGAGATGGTAGTCTACTACTCATTGCTATGCAATTCATCACTCAAGCATGTTTTGTGTTTGGATTATTTTTGGACCTTCTAGAATGATGTTAGGGATCATGATAGGCATGGGGATGTGGATAAGTATGATTTTTGAAACTTGATGTTGCTAATGTTGATGAAGTTTTAAGTCAATGATGTTTCCAAGATTTAGTTTATCTTGATGTTTTAGTTGATATCAGATACATTGTATATGTTCCTTTAGTTTCCATGTAACTAAATATATTTAAGAAGAATCAGACATGAAAAAAAGGTACAGTTGGGTTAGTGTGTGAGATGCAGTACATGGTCTACAAATTGTAAATATTTTTTAGATTAATGAAGCTTATGCAAATCATAAGTACTGGATATTGGCTTTTAGAGATTCATGTGACTATGCTCTTTATGTATGTTTCTTCTCCCAGTGTATGTTTCATTTTTCATATCAATCCGACCTCAATATATCATTCCTTTATATACAACATAATTAATGTATATGTATCAGAGCTCATCGGGAATTTGATGCTCTTTTCATGTATTTGATTAATTATTCTATTGTTTTCTTAAAATTTACTTAGCATTCAGCTTGGTTATATGCCCTAAGTTTGAATCATTTATGTCCTTTCTTCAATGCATTATCTATAGTGACCTTTCTATCAACATAATGAATATTTTCTACCTTGCCTTTGAAATTTAACTCAATTGAACAAGTGCATGCATGATTCATTGATATCTACCCTTGGTGACTCCATTCCCAATGAATCTCAACTCATACCCACCATCAAACCTTTAAAACTAATTTATTTCTCTTTGTCCTTAAGAACTAGAGGAAAATATGAAACACTTAATTGTCTAATTGATTGAAACTATTATAGAGAGAGCCCTCTCTAGAGTTGGGAAGGCTAGGATCCAATTCTGTAAGTGGTTTTTGGTTACCCCTGTAAACATTTTCTTAGCCTAGAGGCTCAATTATAAGGTGATAACAACTTGGATGTGTTCAGTTGCAAGCAACGTGCTTGGCACTGCAAGGTAAGGTAATTGATGTATTGTTATGGCAATATGATGCAAGGGATTGCATGGAAAAGAGACTTCCATGAAATTCTGAAGAAGGATGAGGTTGAGCTTTCCTATGGAAGCACTGGGAACCAGGAGGATTGATTCATGGTGTCTATTGAGATTCTTGTGGTTTTGATTCTTTGTTATTTATTTGTGCTTGAATTGAAACTTTTTTTGTCTATTATATGGCCATACGACTTTGTTCGCCTTGTCATGTTTTTATTGGTTTTCATGCTTTTCTTCTTGTTGTGTTTTTCTTTCCTTTTATGTCTCAAGGGTCTTGGGAATTGGTTGGGAAAGAGGAAATTTAATGGAGCTCGAGAGGAGCTGAATGAAACCCAATATATAATGAAAGGCTCATATCAAGCTGGTACATCTATAAAGGCATCTAAAGGTAAGATTATGATAGTTAGTTGAGTTGATTGGATCCATTGGTGTAAATGGATGATGGGAGGACAATCATGAGAAAGCTAACAGGAAAGGTAAAGTGAATGGATGTGAGGCATCTGATTCCTTGGTTATGTTGGGTATGTTTGTTCTCAATGTTGTGCATGTTGTGCATGGATAAAGGTAGTTCTCTTAACCTTGACCTTATGCTATCTGGTAATTATGTTATGATCATGATTATGCTGATGTTTATATATGTATGTATGTGTGTATGTATGTCATTGTGTGACAAGATCATGATTGTTTTATGATAATGTTTGCTTATATGTATCTATGTCACTATCCAATAGGATGTCAAGGATCATTCTTGTGGAGGAATGATTTCTTATGCAGGTGAGTGGCATGACGAGGTCCTTGGTCCTATGGGGAATCAAGTGGAAGAGTAGTCATGAAAAATATACGAGGTCAGTATCATGTGGTTATGAATTGATATTGTATGGTTGTATTATGACTATGTTTATGTTATGACAAGTAATAATGAGGGATACATTAGCGAAATGAAAGCAATCTAGTCCGCGACATGATGGGACAAGCATAGATAAGACATTAGAAGAAAGTTTTCTTGGTAGAGACAATGTGGCTTTGGATGTGTGGTACTACTGTTGTGCATATGTTGTATTTGTTGTACATGTTGTATCTGTGATTTTGTGTGCATGGGGTGTTGTGTATATATAGTGTGTGTACACGTTGTTTATACAATGTTATGTACAGGGTGGTATAGATAGTGTTGTGCAAGCATTGCATATGCAATGTTGGGTATAGATGGTGCTATGTACATGTTGGATATGTAGTGTTGTGTACATAGGGTGCTATATACATGTTGTATATGCAGTGTTATGTACATATGGTGTTGTGTGCATGTTTTCCATGGGGTGCTATGTGCAAGTGGTACTGTGTACATGTCATTCATATGGTGCTATGTGCATGTGGTGTCATGTACATGTGCATGTGGTACTGTGTACATCTGGCATTATGTACACGTTGCATAAGTGGTACGATCTACATATGGCATTGTGTACATGTTGTGTAGGTGGTGTTGTGCACATGTTGTGCAGGTGGTGTTGTGTATAGGTGGTACCGTGCACATGTTGTACATGTGGTATTGGAGTACAAGTGGTATTATATGCATGTCCTACATTTTTTTTTTTTGCGTACATGCACTGCTACATATGTGCATTGTGTATTCATGGTATCGTGACATGCGTATTCATTATTTTGTACTATGTTTATTACATGCATTGTGTTGTGTTTTACGCCAGGTGTAGGTACATGTATTGCGTGGCGTTGTCATCAGGTATAGATGTATGAGTTGTGTGGTATCTCAGGTGTAGGTGCATGTATTGCATGTTGTTCTATATCATGTTTGGTTGTATGTGTATGATGCACATGGTTTAGGAGAAGACACTAGGTGTTTTTTGGGTGTGACAACCAATCCAGTGTATGTATGGAATAAGGAAAAAGGTAGATGCTAAGGATTGATTAAAGGATAACTATCAATATTTTATTTCAGGTTTCTTATGCATGTGATTTATGATTATGGTTTATGATGATTTCATGTGATTCATGATTTTAATTTATGATAGTTTACTTTGAGCTAATCGGATGTGATATGTTTATTCATGATGATTTGATCAAACAATTTGTTTGACTTGTTGTGGAAGGAGGTAAACATGATTGCAAGTGTATCCTATTGATGAGCTACCAATGAGGTATAATGTGAATTTATTTCAATTGATCTTAAATCTAATGGAAGTTATGTGCTTGGTACAGGAAGCATGGAAATTTTTGGTTGGGTGGTTGAAACTGACTACAAGAATTAGCAGCAGTAATGAAAGAAATTGGAATAGGTAGAAGCATGTTGGTAAACCACTTCAAGAGTAGGGAAATTGTGGGATACTAGTATCCAATAATCTCCATCGATTTCCATGAGAACTCTATGACCGATATCATGGTTTTGAGGTAGTTATATGCCTTGGTTGTTTGACCTTCTGATGTGAGGAAGCCTTGCCAAGGGATGGATAGGAGATGTTGGTGTACTTGGTGTTGGGTGCATATAAGATGTCTTTTAGAAATCCTCAATGCCTCACATTAATTATCAACCTGGGTAAGTCTTTCTCTTTCAAGAGTGTACGCAGTATGTGCAAGTGATGGAAATCGTTGGATCTACAGAGAGTAATGCTCTAAAATAACTTATTGATTTCAATACAAGAGTAAACGGATCAAACCATAAACTACCAAACTTGTAACTTCAAATAAATTAAACTATTCAAGCATCAACTCAATCTTAATCAAGAAGCTCTAATTGCAATTACAAGCCATAAGCACATCAACCGAGTGCATTGTAGTAGTAACAGAGCTCTTTCAGCTGAATAGAAACTTCTGCATAACGGTAATACACTTGATCTAATCAATAATACTCTGTCTCTCAATTATTAGGAAATAACTCCTATCTAATAATTGAATCAATCTATGACATAAATAAATGCAACCAATCAACAGAAATAAGAAATAATGCATGGAATGCACAAACTCAACATTGGTGATTTATATATCAAATAGATCAATTGTAAAACTATAAACAAAGTAATTAAACTTGCAGTGAAAAGGTAAAATATAACACAGGGAAAAGTAGTGAAATCCACTAGTGACTCGGCCCAAGCTGCTAGTGATTACTGCCTAGTTACTCAGAATAGTGCGAACAAACTGAAACACAAATTATATATTACCATTAACTCTGAATGACATTACAATAATGATGTGTTCTTCAGAATAACACTTTGTCTCTTAAAATTACAGTTGATGTAAAAAGGAAAAAGTTGTCCTATTCTATTCATTTTTCCCCTCTTATAGTCAAAGAGGAAAAGAGATAACTGTGATTCCTCATGATCAGGAGATCCTGAGGAATTCGCAACCAAATGCTATTATTAGAACAATATTTCGTCCTGCACTGATCCTTTCGATTCACTTCACAGCTTGACCATACAAAACGTGCTCTTTTCTCCTTGTTTAGCCTTTGTTGTTCAATAGATTGAACAACAATTGTCCCATTCACTAATCTCTACTTAAAAAGCAATGAAAGTTAGTTTTGACAGCCAAATCATATCAAAAGCGATTCCATTTACTCTCTATTGAAATTCTATCAAAATTTAATTACATTATGGCACAAATGCATAAAAAGGAGGAAAAAGATAATGTAATCAAAGGTAAATTTATACATTTTGCACAGCCCAACATACTCCCCTGCTTACCTTGTTTCATGTCCTCATGAAAATAAGTAGTTATTATGTAATTCAATTGAAGAGTAAGTAGGAAAGACTTTTTCCTTATACAACCTAAAATCGTGCTTTTGTATTAAATTTGCAAAGGCTATCCCTTTATGGTTGTCAGGCAGCTCGTAATCAGAACCATATCCTTTAGGATGGTACCAAATAACAAGGCTCCTAAATTGACATCCTAGCCAATGTGTTCCTTCCCTCAAGATAATATTACTGTACGTGACAAAATGGCCTGCGGCAACTTTAAAATTCCTATAGCCAAATGGTTCTTTGTTCTTGACACTATTGGTGGAGACTATCCATCTCTGTGTGGATGCAAGTAAGGACCTTTCCTATATGGATAAGAAATACACTCTTCGTTCTTGCACAATTTCTTTGTGTATAGGCCCTAGATTCTTAATTACTCCCTCCTATTTCATGAACCTCTTGTGTCTAACAAAAGATGCAAGGGTTGAGTAGGCTCACCCCTTACCCACAAATCTAGTCCATGTTCTTTACTTTCGAAGGTGTTATAAGCCCTGGACCACTTAAGTTGGTTCACTGCAAAGGAAATGAAGGCTTGGAATTGAATGTCCCCAATAAAAGGGCTAGGATTGTTATCCACCTCCCCTTCTAATAAAAAAGTACGCAAATAAAGTTCACAAAGAAGACGTTGGACTTTGATCCCATGCTCCTTACAACATTTTATGAATTCTTCGATTGTCTTCAATTCAACCAACTTGTCGGCCTTAATGAATTTAATCTTCAATAGTAAATATCTTTCCAACAAAAACAGAGAATAGCCTGTAGCAGGTGTTAGAGCCTAGATTTACCTCAGGCTACAAAGGTAAGCTTCTAGGTCCACATCAAACCACGCTCAGCCTCATAGCTAGCCTTACAAGGATAGGAGAGGGCTCTCTCTGGGTCAATCTCGGCAAAGGATAATCGATGGGGCTCGAGATGACTGAAATAAAACTTATTTTAGGCTAGGTATGAAGTACAAAGATTTGAATTTCAGTTTTTGGGGGTTTTGAGTTGGAAAATGGGAGAGGCAAATTTGGGTCTGGGGATGAGACACAGTTTTTGCAGAGTTTTGATTGGGGCAAGGAAGGCAATTGTTTTGATGCTTTAGAATGAATAAATGGATGGATTAGACTAGTGAGGAGCCAAGGAGGGAAAGAGGGTCTCAAGAGTCCTCCTCAAATAGATGAAAACATTGAAACTTAAACAAACTTCAAAGCAGAGCACAAAAGTCTAGTGAATTATACTTTAATCAATCAGTTGTTTAATTTCAGAAGCAAGGAGAAGGGAAAATGATACACATAAACATCAATGAACTTACAAGTACATAGAGAAACACACCATCAAAACACAGAGCCACATGAATCCCAACAAGTGCTGCAAAACCCTGGTCTTTCCTTTGCCAAAAATGGAGAGATAGAATGTACAATGAAGTTGTTACCACTCAAGAAAAAATATTTTAAATTCTAAACATCAATTTTTTAAATTTGTCAAAGGGTTGGTGTCGGTTTTGGGTCTAGTCTTTTCATCTGGTTTTAGAGTCTAAGCAGTTTGGATAAGAGTCTTGTTAGTAAGTCAAAAGGGGTCAATTCTCTGTTTTAGTCTATCATTGGCCTCATATCCAATGCATTTTCATGAGTATCCTGTATCGTGTTCCATTCTGCATACACATATTTTCAAGAGCGCTTGGTATGGGAATGCAATTTTTTTCCATCTTGGCAAAAGGTAGCAATAGTAAAGCTTTGTTTCTTCTTCTGTTACTTTTCGTTGGTCACACAGTTGGGATGCTTATTGCTTTGTTTTAGACTGAGAAGGTGGATATAGCTTCTTCAACTCACTGGCCCAATTGCTCTTGAATGACGTAACTCAAAGTGGGCCACGTGAGCAATTATTTACGCTGCCTCTACTTAAACAACTACCAAATCTCAGAAACATCTTATCAGGTATCCTGAATTTGAAAGTCACTAAGAAAAAGGAACTTGATGAAACTATCTATCAGAAGGCGGTTTTAAAATATCTTCATACACAAGTTTTGAAGAATGAGGCCTACACAAATGGTGATTTATGTGGAAGTCTTCGAAGAGCATTTTACAAGATGGATGAGATGATGCATGGGAAAAGGGGCTGGAGGAAATTAGCTATACTTGGGAATAAGTTCAACAAATTCACTGGCTTCTTAGAGGGATTTATTTCACATTTGAACAGGGACCACATGTTGATTTTTCTGGGCTAACTTCTGGAAGCGCAGCAGGTGTTGCACTTTTTCAAAATAATCAGCTTATTGTGGAAAATGTTGTTGATTCCTATTGTGTCCTCTCAAGAAAGGGTCAGGTATACAACTTGTCACGAGATCACAAGCTAGAGCTTGAGATCGAAAGGGATCAAGTTCTTCGAGATGGAGGATTCGTTCCTATTGAACATATCAATGGAAGCTTAAATTTAGTGCGCTCTATTGGAGATATGGAATTCAAACAAAAGAAATTTCTCCCTGCTCAAAAACAGATTGTAATTTCAAATCCAGATATAAATGTTCTGGAGCTATGTGAGGATGATGAGTTCATTTCATTGCTGGTTGCTCTGAAATCGCACTAGAGGGATAGAATTACCATACTACAAGGAAACCATGAAAGCAGGCAGATTACTCAAGTGTACGGATTTTATGACAAGTGCTGAAGAAAATATGGGAATGCAAATGCATGGAAGTGTTTTATAGATCTGTTTGACTACCTTCCCCTGACAAAGATACTGTGAAGGAGTTGAAGTCTATACTTGATTTCTTGCAGTCTTCCTCACAAGCATTACATATTTTGCCCAAGGTAGAAGAGTTGAGCCGCCTGTTCCTACTCAGGCGATTAATCAAGTAGACTGTAGCTTCTCTATGCCAAAAAAATAGTGGGTTGTTGGAATTTATGTTTCAAGCATCTCAAACAATGGGTGGATTTAAGTTTCATTCCTCCTCAACTTCCTCGATTTACCTACAGGGGGGGCTCCAAAAGCAGTATCAGTGACCCACTGGGCAATGGGTTTCGTATGTAGATCAAGATAAAGCGTGCCGATAACAATGACCCAACTATTCCCTTGGATGGTCATACTTCTCCATGTTTAGTGAAAGCACTCCTCCTTTGGGTACTAGTCCATGGGATGATTCGTCATCCGCACAATCACCAATTGGAAAGGCCATGAAGTCAGAAGAGCCAAATGAGGGGTATATTTCTAATGGTCGCTGTGGAGATGAAAAAGATTCTTCAAATGTTAGAATTAACAGCAGATGTATTCCTGAATACAGATTGGAATGCTCAAATTTCTGGAATAGAGAAATACCAATCCCTTCTAATGATGACCTAACTACCATGTTCAATGATGATTTAGACATGGGTGTTCAACATATGCCATCTGAAACTTCACCTTCCAATCAAACATGGGGACCTGGTTCCTGCCCTTGGAGTAATATGCCTAGTGTTTGTTAAGCAACAAATCTTCATTGACTGTTCAATTAGATCCCTTTGGAGGGCCAACTACCAATCGTGCTTTGATGAGCATAGGGAATTAAGATATGGATACAATAGAGAAAATAGAGGCCTATAAATAGAAAAAGGAGCAAGGAAATTCTCTGTTCAAGGTTGGAAAGTACCAGCGCGTTGCAAAGAAATATGAGAAGGCTGCAAAATATATTGAGCACAACAGTTCCTTCAGCATTGAGGAGAAAAAGAAATCAAAGGTTTTGAAAGTATTGTGTAACCTAAATTATGCTGCATGTTGTCTTAAATTGAAAGACTTCAAGAAAGTAGTTAAATTATGTTCAAAGGTGTTAGAGTTTGAATCACAAAATATGAAGAGGCTCAAGACAGTCGAATATCGGAATTTAAATTGTGTTTTCTGATTACATAGCAGTTTCGTAGCATGCTACAAAACTGCTGGTAAAGACACATAATACACAACAGTTTCATAGTGTGCTATGAAACTGCTGAAGCTGCATAATTAACGTTCAATCAACCAAATTTTGAAGACTTTTTCAATCAGCGTTAAAAAGTTTTTGTCATCACACATGTACATGGGAAAGGCTTACAACACACGAAGTATGTGGCACTCCAATGGATTGTTGACTGATTCATGAAGATCAACATGGTTAATTACTTCCGAATATCTCTGAAGAAACCAAAACCATAAAAACAAGGGCAGTTTCCCACTTCTGAGCAGCAGTAAAGGGATAAAACATTGAGGACCAGTATGGAGCTTCGAACATCCACCACAGCTAAATTGAAGGAGACCACTTGTCAGAGAACGAGAGTTGATTGTAATTAATGTTATTACGAACATGATGATGGAGTTAGACTCCTAATTGTCTTAGGTTTCTAAAGCTTCTAGTTAGCATTTTGTTGCATTTAATAGTTAGTTAAAGTTTGAATAGGTGTCATATGAAGTAGAATTCGAGTTCCCCTCATGCTGGAGGAGGAATCTCAGCTATGTAAAGAATTCTATAAATAGGAGAAAGAGCAATGTACTCAAGGTTGGAAATTTATTGAAAAAAAGCTCTGATATTTGGCTTCATGTAAAGACTCTATTTTAGTAATACAAGATTGGCTTTACTTCTTAGGACTCAAGAGGGATTCGATGTTCAAAATGTGTTGTGTTGTTCTTTTCCCAATATTTGCAGCGGTATGAATGTGTAATCACTTAGAATTCACTCATAGTGCTCTAACTTCCTGTATACATTCATAGACTATGTGGTCCTATATGTTTTTGGTATGTTCTGAATGCGTTGAATGTTGAATGCCCTGACTTCTATGCAAGGTTGACACCATCGTTATACTGAAATGATGTTGACTCCATAAGCCCAATGGATAGTTTCTAATTGTCTTTCCACCACTTATATTTTTAAATTCGTTTCACAAGAGTTAGCCATCTTAATCATAATAAAAAAGCATTAATCCTTTGAGAGAGCCGTCTCTGGTTGGGGAGGCTAAGCCTTAGCCTAAAGTAGGTTTGAAATAGTTACTTGAGGTCTTCCTGTTCTGCAGCCTTCTAGGGTCAGATTTTGAGATAACATTTTGGTGCGTCTATTGGGAGCCTGAAGCTTATTCTTTCCCGAAATCAAGAGGTTGAACTTCTGAAGGTAGCAGGAGCTCAGACATCTTTTCGAGGCTGCAAATCTACCTTGGTGACTCAACACATCGAATAAGAAATTGGAAGGTGATTCCACTACTAGAAGATCAATAGCTTGATGAAGTTCCAAGATGAGTTCCACTGCAAGAATGAATGCCAGGTATGCTCCTATGAATCGGTCTCATATCCCTGGTTTTCCAAATCCTATGCCAAAAGTTGATTGGTTAGAGGATCTTCCAATATTCAAAGATGAAAAGAAGGGAAATGCTGCTCTTCATTTGGTTAGGTTCCATATGCATGTACGCACACTTAAGTTTCATTTCCCTGAATATTGTCTCATGAGGAAGTTTATGACCACTTTAGAAGGAAAAGCATGGTCTTGGTATAAAATTTTGGAAAATGGTTCAATATATTCGCTTGCTAATTTTCATGACGAATTCTATGATATGTATAAAGAATGTCATCCTTCTTTGTTGCCACTCAAAGATTGTTGTAAACATTCTTTAAGTCTTATTCAGTATTTGGAGAATTTTTATGAGGATGATGAATTTATGGATGAAGAAATTCTAGAGGCTCTTCATAACAATGCATTTCAACACCAAGAAGAAAGTATAAAATCCCATGAAATGCAACATGAAAATCAGCAGGGGTTTACTTATGAAAACCATGTTCATTCCTCTGATATTGATGTAGAGATGTAGCAGACATCTCAGTATTCTAATCACAATGGGTATGAAATTGATTTCACACACCAAGGAAAAGTACTGGAAGATAGCTTTTATAACCCTCAGGCAGAGGAAAAGGTTGTTCATTTTTGTAATTCCTTACAGCATCTTGCATCAAAGAATGATCTTTATAATGAAGAAAATTACATTGTTTGTAGGCATCATGCCGAAAGGCAGTTGGATAGCACATCAAAGGGGTCTTGTGTGGTTGAGAATCAGTTGTCTGAAGAGGTAGAGTGTTATGATGATCATCAAAATAATCATGTCTTCTTGACCCTATAAGTGAATACATGGCAAAGCTTTGCACACCAATATTTCATTTTCATTTGCATTATGAAGATCAAGCATATTATGAGTTGATTTGGTCATCTCACTACCATGGTTATTTTGAGGTTGAATGCAGTCAAGAGCCTCCAATATCAGATAAGACAAATGATTGGCTACATTGGAAATTTCACATTGATTAAGCTGAAAGAAGTTTGAATTGATAGGTTAGGTAGGTAGGAAAATGCAAATAAGCTCTAGGTTGACTGAGCATTTTTCAGTAGACGTAGATTCCTTTCTCCTACAGTGGTCATCAAGCTTAAGCCCGAGGTGAAGGCCCAAGAAGCTTGAAGGGGATGTTTGTCAAGCAAATCCATGTTTGTTATAAAGAGGACAAAGCATTGGACCTACATGTTCTTAGTGCACCACAGGGGCACACTATCCCAAGTGGAGCCACCTGTTATCACTCAAAAAATATTTTAAATTATGAACATCAATTTTTTAAATTTGTCAAAGGGTTGGTGTCAGTTTTGGGTCTAGTCTTTTCATCTAGTTTTAGAGTCTAAATAGTTTGGATAAGAGTCTCGTTAGTAAGTCAAAAGGGGTCAATTCTCTGTTTTAGTCTGTCATTGGCCTCATATCCAGTGCATTTTCATGAGTATCCTGTATCGTGTTCCATTATACATACACATATTTTCAAGAGCACTTGGTATGGGAATGCAAATTTTTGCCATCTTGGCAAAAGGTAGCAATAGTAAATTTGTGTTTCTTCTTCTGTTACTTTTCGTTGGTCACACAGTTGGGATGCTTATTGCTTTCTTTTGGACCGAGAAGGTGGATATAGCTTCTTCAACTCACTGGCCCAATTGCTCCTGAATGACGTAACTCAAAGTGGGCCACATGAGCAATTATTTATGCTGCCTCTACTTAAACAACTGCCAAATCTCAGAAACATCTTATCAGGTATCCTAAATTTGAAAGTGACTAAGAAAAAGGAACTTGATGAAACTATCTATCAGAAGGTGGTTATAAAATATCTTCATACACAAGTTTTGAAGAATGAGGCCTACACAAATGGTGATTTATGTGGAAGTCTTTGAAGAGCATTTTACAGGATGGATGAGATGATGCGTGGGAAAAAGGGGTTGGAGGAAATTAGCTATACTTGGGGATAAGTTAAACAAATTCACTGGCTTATTAGAGGGATTTTGTTGTAGATCTAACCTGGAAATATTATAGATCTGATATGAAAATATAATATAATGCAAATAAACCTAGAAATAATATGAAATGAGTCTTTATTATCAAACCCTTAAGGTAGGGCAACACCATACATTCACTCCTTAAGGAAGGAGAATACTCCACAAGCCATATGCTTGTTCATACAAGA
>APFE030280538.1:0-10790 GCA_000404065.3 Pinus taeda | reverse complement strand
CTTGTTTTCTGGCATGAGACCATCTTTCTAAAAGTAATTTTTCAAATTCTTCATCTGAAAGTTTGGTCAACTGCTTGTGGTCAAGTGAGAACCACCATTTGGCAGCCTCATCTTTTAAATTAAACCACACTGAATCCTTCCAAAGTGTCCCATATATAAGCTTTTTTCCCTTTATGAGTTCTTCAATAGTCATACCATTATCATTCCCTATAAAAAATGCCTTGCTAGAAGCCATGAATGGTTTGGAAAAAATTTGCTTACTTGGCGAAAATTTGAAAATGTCACAGTTTCATCAATATTGCTCAGAATCTTTATTATAACCTGTTTTCGGAAATGGAACAACCATTCTGCATCTGCCCATGTGATAGAAATCCTGATTCAGACACTAGAATTTCAGATCTGCGCTGCTACTCTCCCGCCGTCACCCAAAATTTCTAAAAAAAGAGCTGATTTTAAATTAGCGATATCTCCCTCATCCGGACTCCGATTCGACTGATTTTTTTTTGAAATTGGTTATTTTTCCACAAAGAATCCAGATCTACAATTATATTTTGTAGATCTTGCACCAGGACGTCTAGATCTGCGCCGCAAACTCGTTGCCTTGAAAAATTGTCTGCGACCCCACTGATTTTTAGATCAGCAATATCTCCTTCATCCGGACTCCGATTCAACCGAATTTTTATTTGAAATCGGGTATTTTTTCACATAAAATCTAGATATGCAATTAAATTTTTCATACCTTGCACCAAAATTTACATATCTGATCTGCAAACTCGCCGCCCCTGAAATCCTGCAAAAATGAAAAAAAATTCTCCACTTTTGTGCCCAAGAAAGTGCTCTGATACCACTTGTTGTAGATCTAACCTGGAAATATTATAGATCTGATATGAAAATATAAGATAATGCAATTAAACCCAGAAATAATATGAAATGAGTCTTTATTATCAAACCCTTAAGGTAGGGCAACACCATATATTCACTCCTTAAGGAAGGAGAATACTCCACAAGCCATATGCTTGTTCATACAAGAATACTTCTCTTCATATCCCTCCATGTGGAGTCTCTAGCCTCTATATAGGCCTCATACATACAATACCATGCATCATTACCATGGTTTCCTCATACCATCAACTAATACCATGGGCCCCTTACATTATTATTAACTACTTGTGGTCCCTTACATGACATGGGTTAACCACCTTATTTATTACTATGGCCCATCCCATTAGTACATTATTTTATAGGATGGATGAGATGATGCGTGGGAAAAGAGGCTGGAAGAAATTAGCTATGCTTGGGGATAAGTTCAACAACCTCACTAGCTTATTAGAGGGATTTATTTGGCATTTGAATAGTGACCACATGTTGATTTTTCTGGGCTAGCTTCTGGAAGCGTGACAGGTGTTGCACGTTTTCAACATAATCTGCTTATTGTGGCAAATGCTATTGATTCCCATTGTGTCCTCTCAAGAAAGGGTCAGGTATACAACTTGTCACGAGATCACAAGCCAGAGCTTGAGATCGAAAGGGATCAAATTCTTCGAGATGGAGGATTCATTCCTGCTGAACGTACCAATGGAAGCTTAAATTTAGTGTGCTCTATTGGAGATATGGAATTCAAACAAAACAAATTTCTCCCTGCTCAAAAACAGATTGTAATTTCTAATCTAGATACAAATGTTCTGGAGCTATGTAAGGATGATGAGTTCATTGCATTGTTGGTTGCTTTGAAAGTGCGCTATAGGGATATAATTACCATACTACAAGGAAACCATGAAAGCAGGCAGATTACTCAAGTGTATGGATTTTATGATGAGTACTTAAGAAAATATGGGAATGCAAATGCATGGAAGTGTTTTACAGATCTGTTTGACTACCTTCCCCTGACAAAGATATTGCGAAGGAGTTGAAGTCCATACTTGATTTCTTGCAGTCTTCCTCCCAAGCATTACATATTTTGCCCAAGGTAGAAGATTTGATTCGAAAGAGAAAGAAAAGCAGGCTCAAGCATCAATCCAGTTTTAAATACGAGCACTCCTCTTTTGCTGCCGCCCATTCCTACTCAGGCGATCAATCAAGTACAGTACAGCTTCTCTACGCCAAAAAAATAGTGGGTTGTTAGAATTTATGTTTCAAGCAACTCCAACAATGGGTGGAGTTAAGTTTCATTCCTCCTAAACTTCCTTGATTGACCTGCCGGGGGGCTCCAAAATCAGTATTAGTAACCCACTGGGCAATGGGTTTCCTATGCAGATCAAGATAAAGCATGGCGATAACAGTGACCCAACTATTCCCTTGGATGGTCATACTTTCTCCATGTTTAGCGAAAGCACTCCTCCTTTGGGTACTAGTCCATGGGATGATTCGTCGTCTGCATAGTCACCAATTGGAAAGGCCATGAAGTCAGAAGAGCCAAATGAGGGGTATATTTCTAATGGTAGTTGTGGAGATGAAAACGTTTCTTCAAATGTTGGATTTAACAGTAGATGCATTTCCGGATACAGATTGGAATGCTAAAATTTCTGGAATAGAGAAAGACCAATCCCTTCTTAATGATGACCTGACTACCATGTTCAATGATGATTTGGACATGGGTGTTCAACAAATGCCATCTGAAACTTCACCTTCCAATCGAACATGGGGACCTGGTTCCTACCCTAGTGTTTTTTAAGCAGCAAATCTTCATTGACTATTCAATTAGATCCCTTTGGAGGGCCAACTACCAATCATGATTTGATGAGCACAGGGAATTAAGATATGGATACAACAGAGAAAATAGAGGCCTCTAAATAGAAAAAGGAGCAAGGAAATTCTTTGTTCAAGGTTGGAAAGTACCAGCGAATTGCAAAGAAATATGAGAAGGCTGCAAAATACATTGAGCACAACAGTTCCTTCAGTGCTGAGGAGAAAAATAAATCAAAGGTTTTGAAAGTATTGTGTAACCTAAATCATGATGCATGCTATCTTAAATTGAAAGACTTCAAGAAAGCAGTTAAACTATGTTCAAAGGTGTTAGAGTTTGAATCACAAAATATGAAGAGGCTCAAGACAGTCGAATTTCAGCATTTAAATTGTGTTTTGTGATTACACAGCAGTTTCGTAGCATGCTATGAAACTGCTGGTAAAGACACATAATACACAACAATTTCGTAGTGCGCTATGAAACTGCTGAAGCTGCATAATTAACGGTCAGTCAACCAAATTTTGAAGACTTTTTCAATCAGTGTTAAAAAGTTTTTGTCATCACACATGTACATGGGAAAGGCTTACAACACACAAAGTACGTGGCACACCAATGGATTGTTGACTGATTCATGAAGATCAACATGGTTAATTACTTCTGAATATCTCTGAAGAAACCAAAAGCATAAAAATAGGGGCAGTTTCCCACTTCTCAACAACAGTAAAGGGATAAAACATTGAGGACCAGTATGGAGCTTTGAACATCCACCACAGCTAAATTGAAGGAGACCACTTGTTAGAGAACGAGATTTGATTATAATTAATGTTATTACGAACATGATGATGGAGTTAGACTCCTAATTGTATTAGGTTTCTAAAGCTTCTAGTTAGCAGTTTGTTGCATTTAATAGTTAGTTAAAGTTTGAATAGGTGTAATAGGAAGTAGAATTCGAGTTCCCCTCATGTTGGAGGAGGAATCTCAGCTATGTAAATAATTCTATAAATAGGAGAAAGAGCAATGTACTCAAGGTTGGAAATTTATTGAAAAAAAAGCTCTGATATTTGGCTTCATGTAAAGACTTTGTTTTAGTAATACAAGATTGGCTTTGCTTCTCAGGACTCAAGAGGGATTCAATGTTCAGAACGTGTTTTGTTGTTCTTTTCCCAATATTTGTAGTGGTATGAATGTGTAATCATTAGAATTCACTCATAGTGCTCTAACTTCCTGTATACATTCATAGATTATGTGGTCTATATGTTTTTGGTATGTTCTGAATGTGCTGAATGCTAAATGCCCTAACTTCTATGCAAGGTTGATACCATTGTTATACTTAAATGATGTTGACTCCATAAGCCCAATGGATAGTTTCTAATTGTGTTTCCACCACTCATATTTTTACATTCGTTTCACAAGAGTTAGCCATATTAATCATAATCAAAAAGCATTAATCCTTTGAGAGAGCCCTATCTGGTTGGGGAGGCTAAGGTTTAGCCTAAAGTAGGTTTGAAATAGTTATTTTAGGTCTTCTTGGTCTGCAGCCTTCCAGGGTCAGGTTTTGAGATAACATAAGTGCCAAGCAATCTCAAGTGTCCAACCCTGAAAATGACTCAGAAGATACATGATATAGACCATCCTAACTCACTGCCATGCCTCTATGGGTCGAGCTCATCATTCTAGGAGATGTTTCTACCAATTCTAAACAAAGCACTAAAATCTAGGCAATCAAACAACTTGCCTCTATAAGGTAGGAAACTGATTCATTCATTAAATTTTCACTTTTTAATGAATGAATCCTCTAGAACAAGTAAAAATAAGCCAATATTACATCATGATCCCTCAATTACATCAAGATAGGTCAATAATTACATCACAAAGCAAAACTAGTCAAACTTGCCAAATTTCTGAGCTGGAAGGTGAAAAATTGGGCAAAAATCCTCTATGCGTCGTGCCAAATCCTCTATGTGTCATGCCACTTTGGAGCTGAATTTGAGGTACTTCCTGAAGTCAAAATTGAGCCCAAGATAGCTTCTTGGAAAGCCCTACCTATCTAAATTCCTACCCAAGTGGAATGTTTCAATTTAGTGTCCATTTTCCCCTCCAAAACTTCAATCGCCCAAGGCTGCTTCCTGTGTATCAAAATAGGGGCAGTGAGGTCATTTTTTGAGTGTTTTTGACCTCTTGTGGACTCAAAACTTGCCCAAACTTCTTGGCCATGCACCAGAAGTGATGCTTTTTCATGCCAAATCCAAAAATATAAAGTTTTTCCATTTGAATCTCTCTAGCAAAAGTGCGCGCCATGTGGTGCTGCTCATAGGGAGAAAAACTCTGTTTTTTAGTTCCAAAATTTGTCAAAATACCAAAAATGCCCCAAGTTTCTTGAAATTTGGGCTGGAGCTTCTCCATTAAGTGTCATGCTGGGCTAAAGAGGATTTGGAAAATATCCAAAGGCGATCATGCTCCTTTTGCCTCTTTTTCTTCCTTATTGCCTTCTTCAATTTCACCTTTAGACTCCTTGTTCGTGCCTTGGAACTCATATTGTATGCCCTATAATGGAAAGCCATGTGTCTCAACAATGCTTTGTCCCTATTGGCCTTCTCCAATAGTCTCTCTAGGTCGATGTTGATTCTCTTGAGCCAAGACTCCCGATCATCATTAATCTCTTGCTCCAATGAAGTGAGCTCAATCCTCCGCCTTTGGGCAACTTGGCGATTCTCGCGGATGGTTTGCAACTCCATGATTGCCTGCTAATATTCGAGCTGTTTGTTCCTTTGCTCTAAGTATTTCATAGTCCACTTAGCCCTCTCCAATTCAAGGGACAAGGCCGTGATCTTTGTCTGCTGCTCCTGGATGATCTCTCTAAGATGTGCATTTTACGAGCCCATATCTATATCATCATCATGAATGAGAATGAAGTCGGTCCCTCGTTCACCTGATGGCCCCTCATCTGGAATTGGACTCTTGCCTTTTTCATGTACCTATGGTGTTGATGTCGGAAACGAGGCCCCTTCCACACCGGGTGGAGATAAGACTCGCTTTGCTGCTAAAAACAAATGTCTAGTGCCCCTTTGATATGTGATGAACACGGGCATAGTAACGATCTCATGGTGCTCATACTGATGAGAAGGTCCACATATCTCATGCCCAACCTCTAAAAGCCCCTCTGAAGCTCTGAAGAAATCATGGGAAATGAAATCATCCCAAGTGATGCCCTGTAATACAAGCTGATGAACCACCAAAATCTTGATGAGAGAAAAATGATAAACACTGTTAAGTTGATCTTGAGGAGTTTTGTGTTGCACAAGGGTGGTCATCCTCTCTACTTTCCAGAAAATGAAATACATAATGTTCATCATCCGTACCCTGGTGAAATGCATGAGCAACCTAATGTGATAAGCATATAAACGATAGAACCGTCCCTCACAGCTGAAATACTTCATGATTAATTTCATTAGTGGAGCATATTCCTCTTTGAGATATTAGAAAGGAAACACTCTCCTAATCTGCCTTAAGAACCAGGTTTAATATATGGCTCATAATGCTGTCGGTCAATCTTCTTCCTCTTGGTCCATGGTTCTCCAATGTTGGGTATGCCGGTTGCCAGTGAGATAGATTCTGGTGTAAGTGTGAAGGTGACACTAGCCAAAGTAACCTGATCTCCATGTAAATGCAGTATGAATAGACGAGCCAACTCATGATGAAATTGAACTTTAGCCACCTTCTCACAAAACTCATAACGTGACTGATGCTGAAAATAGAAAATGGCTAGATTGCATGCCTACAATTCAGTGAGGGTGATTGGTTTTTCTCTGATATGTCCGCCTCCTCTATGAGGCCTACAGGGTGCATGTTCCTCCATGGGTGAATCGCTTTGGGTTTCCATTCCATAATCGGATGAATGACCGGATGACATGACTACTGTACAAAATGCCTTGGGGAAAAAGATGTTGGTGTATGAAAACTGTACTGGATTTCTCTTTTGTGATGTGTTTAATTTTTTCCACCAAGGGGAAAACTAATGAAACAAGGGACTATTAGGAAGGGGAAAAAATAGTAAGGGATTAGGGACTATTAGGGATATATTTGTTAGGGAAATATGGGAGAGGATTTGGGATTTATGTGTGGGAATAGGGTTTAGGGCTTTACATTTAAAAGTTTGGGAAAGGGAATTTGGGATAGGAGTTTAGCAATTTTAGGGGGTAGGTAAAACTGAAATATAGGAAAAAGAATGAAATAAAGGAGAAAAGAGAATGATGGAAAAGGATGAACTTGGTGGCAAATAGCTTTTAAAACCCTAGGCAGCCATTCTTATGTGAGGGTTTTGACATGGTGGATTTTGTTTATGAGTTTAGACCATCATCATCCATCAATCACCATATCATAGCACAAATATGAATACAATGTAGTGATAGAGATCCTACCTAGCAATTCCATGCGTTTTCATGGCGATTTGGAGCAAAGTTTAGCAATGTTGGGCTTTAGAACTGTATGCACCGCACAGATTTCCCAACGCGTTGCGCCTTCCCAGTGCACCGCACCCATTCAAAAATGCACTGCGCAACTTCTCCCAGTGTGCCACGCCTCCCCAGTGTGCCACGCCACCTGCTCTATGCACCGCACCGGCAAGTTGCAGCGATTTTTTGTCCAATTTCTCACTCCTTCACAAAATTCACTTTGAATTGCTTCCTCTTGGTTACTAGCATGCAAATGGGCTTTGAACTTCATGGAAATATCTTTATAAGGACATGAATTTGATTTTTGTTTCTCACAAACCCACTTTGTAATGTTTTGAAATTGGCACCTTTTCACAATTAATACAACTCTATCTTTTTGTTTCCCCCTTTGTTTTTGGTTTGAATGATGAATTTCTTGGCAATTTTTTGCAGGGATAGCTTACATGGAATTTGGCAAAGGAGAATAGGGTTGCGCCTGAAGAATTCAAGAACTGAATTTTTTTTGAAAATTATTACCAAAAACGAAATGTTGACTTTTCTTCAAAACAGGGTTTTGAAGAAAAGTCATAATCCATCCATATGACGATGAAAATATTTGAAATGAAAACCTATTAAGAAGCTCCCTCTAGCCTGCTGGCATTATTGGACATCTTGAAGACATAATTTGTGAAACCCTAGACCTAGTGACTGAAATGAATCTTGCTAATCAAAAGACTAAAACAGGGCTGTAAGTGACTCAAAAATTTGATTTTGACGAACAGACCTGAGCCAGTAGTGCAAGGCATGAGAGGCAATGAATAACAAGACCCTTCCATCAGATTATGGCATGCCCCTAGTGGAATGTAATTGAGTGAAGCGAGCAAGGCACCTAAAAATGAAATGCAATAAACAGAAATGATCTCTGATGGAGGGATGTAAAGACCGACTCTAACAGCATGAGTTCTGCAAGATAAGACATCATAATATAAAGAGAAAATAGCATCAATCTGATCCATGACCTTATCTAGCTTGGCTTTTGCTTTCCATAGCTTCTCTTCCTCCTGCATTGTCTTAGAAAAATTTTCATCTAAGTTATGGTCAAACCATTGAATTGCTTCTGCAGCTCCTGGTACTTTTGTAGAGGAACCATCTCCTTCTTACATTGCGCAAAAGCACGCTGGGCATGTACCAACTCCTCTAGTAACTCTAGAAGAATAAGATCACTGCTTGATGGAGCGTCATTCAATATTTCTTCTGTCTAGGTGCTTTTTTTGTGAGAGGATAAACCCTCTGCCTGAATGGCCATATCCATCAAACCCATATGAAAGCTTGTTTGTGTGGCTATCATCTGAGTAGGAATAGATTCAGTCTAGGTTCATATTGCCTTACCTTCACATACTTCTATCTGTGCAGCCACAGTGACTAACTCAGGAAAAATGCTTGGAGCTTCCCCATTTATAGCTTCTTTTAATTTTTGACGTAGCCGCTTAACCGTCTTCTTCAGCTTTCTTAAATTTATTTCAACCACTTTCTTCTTCTGAGAAGCATCCTCTGTAGGAATAGGTTTATCAATACCCTTTGTGTCTGAGGGATCTTGGTGCTCATCTTGGCTATGTTCCACTATAACCGTGTCACCTGACTGGTTATCACATTCATGAATTATTTTTGTGTCCACTTCCTTCGCCCAGCCTGTAGCTTCTGTTATCACCTAAATCCACCTTAGGCTGAAAGAAGGCAAAATTCAGGGTAACCACAAACCACGCTTAGTATGGTACCTAGCCCTACTAGAGCAGGAGAGGGCTCTCTCCGAGTCACACTCAATGAATAGATGAACGAAAAGGCCTGAGATGACTTACAGTGAACTATTTATCTTAGGCTAGTAAGTGAATATGAATATAGGAAGTGATTTTTATGAATGACTATGTTTCTGGGATGATATGGGACCAATGGACCTCAATGAACAGAGAACTTAATACAAAGGCACAGATTACTTTGTGGGGCAAGATAGGCGGAAAGCCTAGAAATTTGGTTTAAGATGGTGCGGAATGGAGAGATTGATTAAGAGGGTGAAAAGGGCATGGACAACATGAATCCTTTTCAACAGAAGAATGAACACTGAACGTGAAATTTTCCCACATGCACAGCAATAAAATTGAATTTTTACCTTAGCTAACTCAGAAAAATTCACTAGAAATGAATATGAAATGAACTATGAAACATAATAAGATATGTATGAAACATAAGAGACACATTTTCTACACTCACAACCACATGAATCTCATGAAATAGAGTCACTACCTTTTATTGATCCTCTGTAAAAAATATACAATGCAGAAATAGAGTTTCTTTCCCACAGTCTCCCAGAAGTTACAAGCCAACCAACCCTTTGAAAATGGTTTGCATACAATATATAGAATGTGACATGAATAGATATAATGCCCAAGGGTTGGGGATTTACTCGAATCATTACAAAATGAAGGTGGAGAGCCAAACATCAGCTACAGGTGCAGCACCACAAACATGACAAATGGCTTAGGTGACCCTTTGCCTTCCTTTGCCACTTGGATAAATGCCCATCTAGAGTGAAAATACTTTTAAAACTGCATTAGGTACCGAAAAAATGAAGTGTATATGAGCGGGCCCACTTATGAAAAGTCGGGAAGCGAAATTTCGCGAAAAAGAGGCATTTTGGGCCTTTTTTCCTATATGCACCGCGCCCTTTTCTGTATGCATTGCGCCACTTCGATGCCAGTTTTGAGGCACTTGTAGGAGTCCAAAATGTGCCCAAGTGTGCTCGTTGGAAATCCTATCCTATCTACTTTCCAACCCATGTCGAATTTGTGAATTTGGAGCTCATTTACCCCTCCAAATCTTCATTCTCCCAAGACTGCTTCCTGTGTGTCAAAATAGGGGAAGTGAGGCCATTTTTTGGGTGTTTTTGACCTCCTGGAGACTCAAATCATGCCCAAATTTCTTGCCCGAGTACCAGTAGTCATGATTTTTCCTGCTGAATCCAAAATGCAAACCATTTCACATTTGGAGCTAACAATCCTACACGTCGCGCCGGTGGCGTGGGGCATATAGAGAAAAAACCTGTGTTTGTGCCAAAAAATTCCCATGTGACAAAAATTGTCCCAAATTTCTTGAAATTTGGGCTTGAGGTTCTCTAAGAGGCACTATGTTGGGCTACAAAAGCTTCAGCCAAGATTCAAAGCCAATCTTGCTCTTTTTCCTCTTTTGTTGCTCTGCTCAGTTTGGCCTTCAAGCTCCTTATTCGGGCCTTTGCGCTCATGTTTTGTGCCCTGTAATGACAAGCCATCCTCCTCAATATGGTTTTGTACCTATTGGCCTTCTCCAGCAGTCTCTCTAGGTGTTGCGGGAAATTCTCCCCTAAGTTTCTTGGGTGAAACCTTAGCAGACGGAAGATTATCTAAGTTAAGAAACACACACACAACCAACCGTTTATGCTATAAATAACTACTTCTAGGGTGAGAGGAGCATACCCGAGGTCCTATGTTTGGGTAGTTACTCAAGGGTGCAAACCCTTCTTCACGTCCCTTTCGCTCCTTGATCCTGTAAAAACCACAATTCCACAAACTACAACAGTATATGGACAAGATTTTACATAAAAAATGATCTTTATGTTATATGAGAGATGAGTTAGTTACAAACTTATA
>APFE030280531.1:0-21044 GCA_000404065.3 Pinus taeda | reverse complement strand
AATTAATAAAATTATAAATTTATTTCAAATTATTATTATCAGTTATAGAATAAGAAGATAAAAATTAAAAACGTATATAAATTTGGAAAAGTGTCTAACAATATTCTTAGTAATAAAGTTTTATATTATATTAGTTAAATTTGTAATAGTTAAATTAAAGTACAAAAAGATTTATAAATATTTTTGCAATCTAATATAAAATGTTGTTCATAATTTTAGTTAAATATAAAATGATCAATTATCATTGCCTTTAAAGGTACTCTTGTAATATAGAAGAGATGTAATATCATGTCCAGCTTGTTCTATTAAACATTTTGCCATGGTGAAATTACATAAAAATAAAATAAAACTAAAAACTCGAAATAAAATAAATAATAATTATTAATTATTATAAAATATTTTTGACTCTGAAATTATATAAAATATATTCAAACTTCTTAAAAAGATTATAAAATAAAATTAATAATTATTTAATCAATAATAAAGTTAGTTTTAGATCCTATAAAAATAAAATAAATAATAATTATAATTAATAATTAAAGTAGTTTAGATCCATCATTAACTCCAAATAACTACTTTAAATTGAAAAGAGATTTGATACAATATTTGGTAGATTCAAAATCACTAAAAACTTAGAGGGATCAAATGTCTTTTCTCTCTAAAATAGGGATTCAAAATAAAAATGAATCTAAACTCTTTTTAACAATTACAAATCTTAAATATAGTAATGTTCCAGTGTCCAACATATTATTTATATACTTAAAATTATGATTTTATAAATAAGAACTTACATTTAACCAATATTCACCATAGAATGAAATTTGAGTATTTTTTTAATTAATTAATTTATAACAATTTTCTTTTCTTAATTTAAGATAAATATTAGAGAAATTTTTAAAGTAAAAAATGATTTCAATAAAATCAAATTTAAGAAAAACAATAAGATTTAACATAATGATATCATTATAAGTAAATATCTTTTAAGAAAAAAGAGGAAAATTGATTTTTTTAATTGTATTTTTAACGTATTTTTTTTATAGATTTACTTAAATGTGAGATGTAAATACCAATTTTTTTCAAGTAGATACACATTTAACTAAATTAAATAATGAGTAATAAATTGAAGTAAAATTAATTAAGAATCACCTTAATTATATGACTATGTTTCCACTATTTTACGATTATATTTTAGTGATAACAATAAATTTGTTTTTTGGGGTCACTCAAACATAAAACCTTAATTAAAGTCAAGACCTTACCTAACTTTTCCCAAGATGCCTAAAAGGCCACTCACAAAAAAAATGGAAGTGTGTACTGAGGCGAAGGAAGAGGCCAAAAGTGGTTGGAATCTGGGCAAAAAAAATTAAAAAAAACTTACACTTCTAGTGTTTGAATCATGTTTTTGATGGTGGAAATTGATCCAACACCATCAAAAACATCTAGGTCACCCAAAACCTTGAATTTTGACAACTGTAACTTGGATTTACAAAAATCCATGCCAGATTTTATCAAAAACTTGTGGAAATTTCCATGATTTTCATGACTAATGCAAAAAGAATTAGATGTTGAGTTTTTAAACACCATCATATAGGAAATCCATTCACAAGTTGGTTTCAATTTATTAATAGCATAGGTAAGTTAAGTCAAAAGATTGATATTTAATTATGTTAACTTCTATATAAAAAATCAATTCAAAAGTTTAATTAGTTGAAGTATTCTTATTTCAGCTTAAGGTGGATGAGGATTTGTTGACCTTTTTCTATTAGTATTTTTTAATGGATTGCCTAAATTGATTCTCAAGGGAATATGCTCAACATATGCTTTATCTAATGATTCTCACTGTACTTTGTTAGAGAATCTGTTAGGTACAATTCTCACTGTACTTTGTTAGAGAATCTTTTAGGTTGAGTTGACTTTTAATAAATTTAAAAAATTTAATGTCTGATTTCCTAGGGATTTTCAAAGCATACCTGATTTTAGAAAAACTCTCTTATATCTTGGTTGTAAATGATAGAAGCTCTTCTACACTTCTGTTTTTTTATAAGACTTGGTATTCTTAAGGGTTAAGTAAAATCAAAGTTAATAATAATATTTGTTGTTATGTATTTATCAATGGTACATATAGATGAAGCCATAGAATATATCAACCACATTAATATTTTTAATGTGGTTGTACTAGTATTTATGTGCTCATGTAACCATTATGTTATTTCTTATTTCTATTTTGCACTTAATTTAGTTGTTAATTAGTGGTGAAGATAATTATTATTGATGGTTATTGATGAATGCATGATGTCTCTATCATTATTGTTTAACGAAACTATGTGGATTTACAATTATTCAATAAAAATCATGTCACTAGAATGACTAATCTACTGGTCCATAATGAGATAGAATGTCATTATTTCCAAAAAATACTGTGCCTTGGGTAACTTCTTTCATTATCTTTGAAAAAAATGAGCTATTAGCCAATTAGAAGTAGCCTTAAGTCTTACTCCAAATAAAAAAATAGTTTTCAACCAAAATAATACTCATAAGAAAACCAATATTAAATGTGTTCATTATTAAAACTATATCTCTAATATAATATTGTGCTTTTTATTAACATTTAATCTTTATTCCATATATCAAAACAAAATACCATGTGAATCTCTTTTCCTTGTTTTATTCCATCTAAATAAAAAGTAATTAACAAAAACTAAGAAATTTATATAAATTAAAAGAGATTATAGTAATAACTCATAGTAGATTTCTACCTAACAAGCTTCCAACGAAATTATTATAATTTAAAAGGTCATTTTATTCTATAATGGCCACCTTCAAGCATTATGCTTTCTCGTACACTTTAAATTAGAAATTATTGATGTGAAAATACAGTAAATGATAATTTAAGAATTAGATATAGCATATTTGGGTGTGGATAAAAGGGTAGGAAGGCGTTTTTTGCTTCTTTCAATTTCATCCTTGGTGTCTATTCGAAGGTATGAAGAGGGGAGATTCTTTTTGTTGACAACATAGAAAATTTTTCTCAAATATTAGCTAAGATTAATGTGAGATGATTGGATATGTATTGGATTATGAATCCCCATTATTATCTATAGTAACCTGGTTTAGTTGATGGAAATTCTTCTTTTGTAAAAGCAAGACACTTGTATTGATATCCACATTGAGATTATGGCTAGTTTCTTGCTGACTTTACTTGTCAATAAAGGATTAAATTGAGATATAAAATTGTTTGATGTGATCTACATGCCTCTACAAGGCAAGTCACATTTCAGAAAGCTCCTAGAAGTCAATTTTCTCAGAGCATTGATACAAAGGTTTGGCATGGATTCCTCTAAGGTAAAAAGGAAGGGGCATAGACAACCTTAGTAAAATGAAGTGCAAAAAACCCTAGTTGAGGCCATGAAGGTAAGCACAGAGTCCATTTGCAAAAAAATTCAGCTGAAATACCAAATTCAAAAGTAGAATAAAAATTTGACAAAAAAATTAGGTATTTCTGAAATTTTGAACTTTCCTACCTCTAATGGTTCATATGTCACAACAATAGGAAGATAAGATGCGAGTTCTCATTTTTCTAGAATTGCAATCTAGGAAAAAGTTAGATGAATTGAAATTGTTCTTGCCAGGTTGAGAACATTCTCTGTAATCCCACCCCAATAATAATTTACTGAAGAAAATCACTCATTAAACTTCAGGGAGGCCTACAGAAATGTATCGATAATGGACGAATCTCATCATCATTGTCCTTGATATGTTGTATGAGATTGACATGTAGTCCACCATATTCCATAATATGTTGTCATCAAGAGGTTTGTAAATCATATTAAGGAATTGTGAATATGCCTTGTCATTGACGTTGATGTACCAACTTTTTTCCTTATTGCTAAATTGGCTTGAAGGTATGTCACATAAATATTTTCCCACAAAATTTCGATGGAGTCTAAATGGAAATAAAATGTGTGAGAGAATTAGAGCATTGTTTGATGAATATGCTAAGGGCTTTAATTACAATTACATTTGAAATATGCAAATCATTGGCTAAAAGTATCCCTTGCAATAAAGTATAAGAGTTTTCCATGTTTATAATCATTACTTTGAGGTTATGAAGCCACCAACTTAAGTTATGGAATCTGGATTGACCCAAAATTACTGAAGAAGAATGATTTAGGTTGAAGTTGTTCCACCAATTTTTTTCATGCTTCTCTAGTTCTTTCTTGACTATCAGCTATATGCCTATAAATCTTAGATGCTCTACTATTAATGTTTTATATCTAGTAGCCACATGTTCTAGAGACAACACATTTTGGTGGAAGATGGCTTTGTTCCTAGCTAGCCATAATTTCCAATAAACATATTTAGGTGAGGTCATACATAGGAATTTGAAGATTGGTTCCTTTAGATCGACACTTTGTATAAGTTTCCCCACTTATCAGAAAAAAACTTCTCCATTTTTTTTTACTTTTGAAGTCTATGCTCTATAATTTCTAAAGAACTTTTCGAAATCCTTCGTGTACAATCACATTCCAAAACAAGCGTTGCACTATTTCCATAGAAATTGTACACTATGCACATATAAATAGACTGTAAAAACCCTAATCACTATTTTCCCTTGTTAAAAATTTCCTATGTGCTAGTGTCTAAAAAGAGATATTGATCTTTGAAATACCAGATCTGTATGTGATATTTTACCGCAAATTGTTGTCCTTGGAGATAGAGTTGAATTTCCCCAACTAATAATTCTATCCCTATTTTATTGTGTAGTTGGAAGTCTCTTGTCCCCTTTGATTCAAAGTGGTGAGCCATTGTAAAGCATAACCTATATGGAATTATACAAGTAGGTTGATGGTGTGATTTAGATGTGCAATAAATTGGCCAAAATTCCAACTTGTACAATGTCTAGAATTCAACGAAGAAGATATGCCACAAAATATCTTTTTCCCTTGCTACGTTAGCTAGTTGTGTAGAGAAAGAAGATCCACATTGGTAATCAAATTTTGTTGACCCATTATTTTGTCCCTCCATATGTTGATTTTCCTTCCATTCCTTGGAATGTAAGTCATATTGGAGAGAAGGATAGGATGAAATGCTTTGAGTAGTTTCCATATTGGAAATCCTTTTTTTTTTTCTACCAGAGGGTGGTTTAGGCATTGCTTTTCCCCTTCCATATTTTTTTGTGAAAAAAAATCTTCCACCACTCATACTTCTAATTAATCACCAACTATTTTTTCCCCTAATGTTAGTTCCATTAAAGAAGGACCCTTGATACCTAACCCTCCACTAATTTTGGTTCTCTAGTTGTGGCCTAGTTGACCAAGTGGAAACACTTTGAGTTTGGTTCCACATGAATTTCCTTAATTTTTTAGTTGTTTATTGTTTTACCCTCATAGAGACGAGTAAAGAAGAAAATTAAAATATTGGCAAAGTAGATAGGATTGATTTGAGCAAATAATCTCCTAATTGGATTAAAACCTTGAGCTTCACATTAAGTGAAATTATCATTTAATTTATTGATTATTTATTTGGAGCAAAGAAGATGAACACAATATTATAATTCCAAGATATTTGAAAGATTTGTAGTATTCCTTGAATAGAAAAGAGAGTATCACAAATGTTTCGTGAGTAAATTTAACATTGATTATGATTAATGCCCTACAACATTCAATTAAAGATCTATTTCTCATTTTGGTTTGGAATTCATGATATTGGAAACACCCCAAGAAAAAGGATATAGTTAATAAACTTTGAATAATTCATATTTTTTACACCCATCACTTCCTTGATGCCTAGATTTGAGAGCTACACTTAGATTTCAAATTTCTATTTAAAATTCTAACATAATTCTACCATAATTATGTATAATAAAAACAAATTAACAAATATTTTGTATAATCCTCATTATATTTAAATCATTAAATTTGAAATCTCAAAAAATAAAAATAAACTAAAGTTACATTAATAAATAATAAATAGTATCTCCAAAATAAAAATCAATCTTTGTCCATGTGAAATCTGGAAATTCAATGAAATACCGAAAAAAACCTAAACTTTAAACATAGTGTCAAATCACAATAAAATAAAAAAATTAATCATATTCCACAAAATAATATTTCATATTAATAACTAAAAATATTTATATAAAACGATATTTTGATTTAAGAGATTAATTATATTGAAGATAAATATCTAGGTAGATTTCGTGGGATATTAGTTATATTAAAATATCAATCAAACATGTTACTAGTGTATTCAAAACCACCTCAAATGTGCTCCACTTTACATTGTTTGTTCCTCAAAAAATTCCATCCATGGCCTTCGTCAATTTTTAAATAGGCCTCAATAACCCAAAAGAGACATGGGTTCAACTTAAATTTCCAGTGGTTTCTCCTCGAAATTTGTCCCCCACTACCCTTTTAACCCCAATGCTTTACTTCTTCCATTGCAGCACAGACTTTTCCCATGCTTCCCATTCCTTGAACGAGCATTCCGTCATCTTCTTCTTTGCCATATCACAAAAAAAACTATGGCATTGGTTCTTCATCATAGATGTCTCCACTCTTGGTATCGCAAGAGCCTTTTAAGAAGGGAATTGTGTTGCAAGGTCCCTCATGTGAAATTTAAGGCTATGTTGATGTCTGAAAATCTCCCTCTCGTTGAATATGGTTTGGTATGGTGTGTTTATTTGGGCATATTTTTGGTTGAGAGGTACAATTAAAATTATTAAAGATTTATGCTTGAGGTACCTATTTAACTAGCAATGAATATTTATTTAAGCTCGTGGAACGTGGATGATTAGGTGATTAATGTGGATGTAGACAAAACCAATTGGGTGGAATGTGGATGACTAGGCTACTGACGTGGGTGTAGGAAAAACTAATTGGATTAAGATACTCTTCATTCCATTTTATAGGGAATTCCATATTGATGCTCATGAGGCTCTTACTCCACAATTAGATTTCGATACATAGGATAAATCACAGTGGGACCTATAGGAATTAATAGACAAAGATGTGATGTAATAAAAGCTCCTGAAATAGGTGAGGAAACACTGTATTATCTATAATTACTATATTGATATAATTAGGAATAAGAATAGGCATACACTTCGATAATGAAAGAAAAATAAATTTTTTATTTGAGAGAATGAACTTGAAAGTGGAAAACACCACTCACAAAATATACCTAGACCAATGTAAGCTAGCAACAATTATTTGGATAAACCTAGAACAAGATAAGTGAGTAAATATTAATGAAGTAGAAGAAAATTTAACAAGCAACTAGTAAAGATTGATGAAATAAGAGAAAAAATAACAATCAACAAAGAGTGGTTGTACTAGATACCATGAATCCTAATACGAGTGGGCGTTGCACATGATTACTTATTTATGTTATTGAATTCACAATAGTAATGAGATTGATTCTACAATGAAAAAATAGTTTATTTAAATTTTCAAACTCTAAAATAGAATAAAACATTTTTATTTTATGTCCAAGGATATATTTAGAATAGCCTTTATCATTGGGTTTATTATATTAGGTCGTAATAGCTTTATTATATTAGGGCTTTTTGATATTTGGTTTATAATATTAAAGTTTAATATTGGGTTCATAATGTGTATTATTAGGGCTTATAATATTAATTTTAGGGTTTAGTATTAATCCCTTGGGTTTATCAATCCCTTAAGTTTATAATATTAATCCCTTGGGTTAAAATCATTTCCCTTGGTTTATAATTCATTGAGTTTATAATATTAATCCCTTAGGTTTATTAATTCTTTGATTTATAGTATTAATCACCTCGGTTTATAATATTAATCCTAATGTTTATAATATTCATATTAATGTTTTTTTTCCTAGGGTTTAGTGGTATTCCCTTGAGTTTATAATCCCTGAGGTTTTTAATATTAATCCAATGGGTTTATTAATCCCTTCGGTTTATTGATTGCTTATGTTAATATTAATCTTAGTGTTTAATGTTTATTCTAGGGTTTATATCGGTTGGGTTTATAATATTAATTCCTCATTTTAATATTATTCCCCTCGGTTTATAATCCCTTGGGTTTATTAGTCCATCACCTTTATGATATCAATCCCTTGGGTTTATTAGTCCCTCACCTTTATGATATCAATCTTTTGGGTTTATTAATCTAAGGGTTCATATTCTTAGGGTATAATATCATTCATAAGGTTGATAATATTAATCTTAGGGTTTATAATTTGTAATATTAGGGTTTATAATATTAATACCATGGGTTTATAATATTAATCGCTTGGGTTTACCAACCCCTTGGGTTTATAACATTAATTTGTTGGGTTTCTTAATCCCTTCAGTTTATAATACTAATAATTAGTTGGGTTAATTAATCCCTTAGGCTTATGATATTAATCCATTGAGTTTAATCCCTATCATTTATAATATTAATCCCTTGGGTTTATTGATCGCTTGTGTTAATAATCCCCAAAGTTTATAATATTAATCCCTTAGGTTTATAATATTAATAATTCCTTGGGTTTATAAATCCCATACGTTTGTAATGTTAATCCCTTTGGGTTTTTAATATTAATTCTTTGGGTTTTTAATTTGTTTGGTTTGTAATATGAATAATTCCTTGGGTTTATAATATGAATCCCTTGGGATTATAATATGAGTCTGACACAAGATTATTAGACTCTGAATGGATTGGGGTTCAAACAGACTCATTGTAATAAGTAAAGAGTCTAAATGAATGATAATTATAGTGGGCCCATATCGTCGAGGAAGGAATAGCTCGCTTGACATAAGGAGAGTGAGGTGGGTTCAAATACAATATCTCGAGCCTTAAAGCACATCCTAAGGAAAAAACGAAATAAATGATTCTCTGTTGCATCTCATTTTTCATAGTTGAATTGTATAAGTATCTCTCTCTTGCAAATTGCATTGCACATATTTTATTGCATTTGACTAACTAATCTCATTGTTAGCAAATTTGTTTAATTCATTGTAGTCATGCTCTTGCAACCTTGTAGTTGTATCGTCTTAAGTTGATAATCTCATAATTAAAAGAGAATTTCCAATAAGAATATACAAGTGATAAAGAAACATTGGTATTGTTATTCATTTAAAAGTGCTTCTCTAATTGGATCTTGTGATCTGTTTAGCAAGTGATATTGGCTATAATGGCTTTAATTTACCCTTGTTTCTCAATAAAAATGATGATAAAATAATCAATATGATAACTTTATTCAACAAAAACAAACATGTATGTCTCCAACAACCGACGAGAATGCATGTAGCACTGTGCACACACTCTGTTTGTATGTCTCTAGCAACTGATGGGTAGAATGTGTTTGAAATGAAAATTAGTAGGGGTTGATGTTTTATAGTTTTTTGACCTAGAATTTAATTGGTAGGGAAGATTGGGATGGATTTCTATCTCCCAAATTCAAATGTGTGTTCTTGATTGATTTGTACATGATCCAATGGATGATAAACTTTCATGGTTGATCCTTGTGCTTTCCCGCGTTTAATTCTTGAATTGAGTAGAATGAATGTTTGAAATGAAAACTAGTAAGGGTTGATGTTTTATAGTTTTTATCTAGAATTTATTGTTAGGGAATATTCAGATGGATTTCCATCTCCCAAATTCAAATGTGTGTTCTGGATCGATTTGTACATGATCCAATGGCTGCTAAACTTTCATGGTTGATCCTTGTGCTTTCCTGTGTTTAATACCTAAATTGAAAGGGTTGGTGTCTTTTATTGCATCATTTGAACTAATTGCTGAATTGAATGGTGTCATTTACTGTCTTCAATAGGTTGAATGGTTAACACACATGTAGATATGGTTGACACACATTTCCCGTGTTCTTGTGCAAGTATTATCCAATAATGGGATTAGTTGCTCTAGTAGAAATGATTGGGCGACTCCTTAATGAAATAGGTGTACTCCGAGATAAAATTCAATGGAATGTTTTGTACAACATTTTGACTTAATTGTCATTTTGGTATAACTTAATATAAATTATTTACGTGCATCCTTTTTATGGTTTATGATATCTTTTTATGGATGTGTGGAGACCAATATTGATCCTCTTCTCCTCTAAATCTAAAAAAATAATTATAAAATAACTTATTATTATGCAATTAATTAGTTTATTTAAAAATATTAATTAATTATTTTTAATATTAGATTATTTTTCAACTTTAGTGAGGGCTATCCTTATCCCTTCCAACTTTTCTCATAACTACGGGGCCGACGTTCAATTTGGTGACAGACTTGGCTTTAATGGGGAGGCAAAAAGCAAACTCAACACAACAGCTTCTTCCTATTATTAGTCCCTGCTTGGGACTATTAGCGATCGTTAGATCGTTGACCATCTATTAATTTTCTTTGACCGAGTAAAATTTCCGATACTTGTCATGTTTAAGCCAATGTTTGAAATAAAATTTCCTGCTCAATAGATTTTTATCTAAAGTTTATGTTTCGACCTCTTATTGCTGGGCTTTTCTGAAAACTTAGGGTAAAGAGTTTAGAGTCGCCTGTATAAATGCTTGTATACTTCTTTGAAAACTTAGGGTAAAGGGTTTCCTCGTTTTATCTTAAAGTTTTCCCAAACAAATGTCGGAGCAAGTTATCTTATGCAAATTTAAGAATGTTAAGACAAATAAATTATTTTTATGCAAATTTTTTGTAGGCCACCTGTAGCTTTTTTCTCGCCACTTGTCACCTAGTCTATCTCATGTCCCCTTTTCATCCTACCTCCTCTTCATTCCTTCGCCTCTATTTTGTAGATTGAAAATACATCGTTCTTCAAATTGGTCGTATGTTAGTGTTGGTTCTTCAACCAGATCCTTCGTGTTGGTTCTTCAACCAGATCTCGCATATGTTCCAGCGTGCTACGAGGCAAGCTTGAAGATAACCAGATCTCGCATATGTTCCAACGTGCTACGAGGCAAGCTTGAAGATACTTGATATCGAGTACATTGATCTTTATTATTAGCACTGTATTGACACTTGAGTCCCCATTGAAACCACAGTTTGTATAGATATCGTCTTATTTTGTTTCAGTGTATTTTCATTTTAGTGCATTTTAATGTGTTGTTTTATCAGTGTTTTGTATACAAAACATCATTGAAAAATTCATATTCGCGCAAGAACACCTTGCTTCTCACACCCTTACTATTCTAGAATAACATAGTTTCTCGTTCAAAATTGCTTTCCTAGGAAAATGAGCGGCGAGGACCTTGGGGGCATTAACTTAAAAGAATTAGAGGAGCTTCAAGAGCATATGAAGATAGCATTAAAACGGGTTAAATCGATGCAGGTAACGAAATTGAAATTGAAAGCTAAAGCGAGCTCGTTATGCTTATACTTTTTAACTATATATTGAGCCTCATAAACCCTACTCACTGTGGGCCATTTTCTGGTTTTGAGTGCAGTCTGAACTATATACCAAAGATATGACCGACATCCAATCCAAGGTAGGCGCTCTACTCTCGCACCTGCACTCTTGGTATTATTGATTGTTTTCAAGTTGTTTTTTGCACCCTCTGTGAGTATTTTATTGATTTTTTTTTTCGCGTTGTTTAGAATATATACGTAAATGTAATTTAGATTTTACGTGTTTATCGTTTCGTAGTTCAAAGTGTTTTAAATTTTCCAATGTATTTAGAGTATATGTAATTTAAATTTATTTAAAGAATATATTTTTATATTTTTTTATTTATTTAAATATTTAAATATTTTTATTTTTATAGTAATTAAAACAAATAATGATAGGTGTATTATTAAGTTAATTTTTGTCTTAAAATTTTAATATTGAATTTTTATGAGTATAAATCTAATATTTACACTATATCTGCAGTGGAATTCAAAGTCTTTTGGAGTACAAGATGTTTATTCTTGTTAACTTCAAACAAGTTCATCATTTTTATGCTCACTCCTATGTGAGTACCTAATTAATGTATTCTTTTTTTTTTGTTGTACTTTTTCAATTTCCAATTTATATGCTTAACAATTTATGTTGCCATGCTTTGTTTTACTATAACTCCAGTAATATTAGTAAAATTTCCGTGAGGAATCTACAAAGATTAATTATCCAGCGAAATAATTCAAAAACAATTAATAAAAAAAAACTGCAATATCAGAATTTTACTTGTAGAACCAATAATATTTTTTACATTAAAAAAAATAATTGGTGGGGAATTTAGACTTGTACAATTAAAGTTTTCTGTGGCGAGGATTTTAACGAACTGTAGCAAACAATCTAATGGTGGGAACTTTCAGAAAGTATTTGCTATTGAAGCATTCGTAATGCTCACCGCTCATAACATTTGATACAGAAACACCTGTTGATCATCCCCGTTAGTAGCTGAGAGATATGCTAAAGACAGAATGGCATAAGACAAACTCTGGGTTATCATAATACCGATCCTCCAACTCCTCAATCAATAAATCAATCTCAAAATCAATTAGTTAAGGCTTCTGTCAAAAGGTTACAGGCTTATGGTTACCTCTGTTGTTCATGTTTAGGCTTCTGATGTCTTTGTTCTTATGGATCGATGGGGCCTTGTCCTCTTCTCACTTGTTGATTAATCCTGTCATGACCATACAAATGCAACGTGGGTTGCATGCTATAGACTAGACGTAGAAGGAGCACGTGGTGCATGCATGCAGAGCTTAATTAATTATACAAATGCAACGTGGGTTACATGTTATAGACTAGATGTAGAAGGGGCACGTGGTGCATGCATGCAGAGCTTCTTTAAAGTAATAATTTTCTCAAATTTATAATTTAAACCGTTAATTAACTCTATTTACACTTATTCCCTTGAAGTAATTTTATGAAATTTATAATTTAAACCATTAATTCACTTTATTTACACTTATTTATGGATGATAAAATGTTTTCTTCACACTTAGTGATTATAAATATTATAATCTCATTATTGATTCTAGCCATTAAAATAAACAAAACAAAACCAAATACACATTCTTATGAGTATTCTATATATGTTCGAGCGTCTTACAAATTTCAAGAAAATTTGTTTCAATCAAGCACATCCGTACCATCTTCTTATAGCAAGACATGTAATAAATCTGTATTATTAAATGTCAGTAATCGAACTTACAGAGTTGAGTAATCGAACTTACAGAGTTGTGGTATCTCAAATTCTTTTATCCTGATCATGATCCATGCATAAATAATACATTGATACAAAATAAACTCCAATTCTTTTAACCAGATGGGGATTCTTGTATAAATTAAAAGAAAATATGAGATCCCTGTATGAATAAAGCATTGATACCAAAAAAAATAGAAGCACTCTTTGAAACTGTTGTAGAATGTAGATTAAATGATTATGCGCAAAACATCATAGGTTAGTGCTTTTTTACCCTGTTTCAAAATTGCATCAAATGTGTATAATTTATTTAATTACTGCTATTCACAGTGATATTCTATTTAATTTATTTCCTCTTATTCACAGTATATTCCGTGCATTCAAAAATCATAGGATAATGGTACTGTGTCTTCAGATTTTTATGTACAAGTGCATCGAGTATCAAAGATACAAAAATGCTTTATGCTTCAATTAATTCTAATGATTTTAATTTTATAAAAACTTAATTATTATGTCAATATTGTCCAAACAAAACACAGAACTAGTCCAAACGTCCAAATACTCATTTTATAATTGTTATTACAATTATTTACTATTTGAGGACAAAACTGGTCCAAACGTCCAAAAACTCATTTTATAATTGTTACTATAATTATTTACTATTTACGGACAACAGTATTTAAAGTCAATACAGGACTGTCATGGTAACCGAAGGTTTGCTGTTCGATTCTTAGGTTTGCGATTATGATTTTCCCTTGCATCTGGTTGTTGTTTCAGAGGTCTCCATTATCGAACCAGGTAAAGATTCCCTTTTGTTTTATCTTTCAATAATGATGGTCACTTTCTTATTCCAGTTTATTTGCTTTGCAACTTAAGTTTCTGTTGGTTCCTTGTAGACTTATGAGGCTCAAAGACTGGAGGGTTACCTAGCTTAGTTCTTCCTATCAGTAGCATAATCTTTGATGCCTTTATCGTCCGGGTATGCACAGGAGGAACAAGTTTTATGGAAGTTGTGATGTTCTCTATGAGATACATTTTGGACAATTCTGTGTTAATTTTCGTTAAATTAGAATATATATTCAAATGTATATTTTAATGGGAGTCCGTTCTAGCTAAGCACCGTTGATTTTTATCGTCTGAAAACTGTGGACCTACTTTTCCTTTTTGGTAAGGAGCTACGACATATTGAGTTTACTCGTCATTTTAAGGGGAACTTCAAAACCCTAGCAAATTTTGTCGTTTTCATTAAATATAAAGATGTATTTTCGAGGTCAATCTATCTTTCTTTAAATCGTGCATTACTGGTATTGAATTCCTCTTTTGCATTGGTTGGTTAATGAAAAATGAGCCCTATATATGGAGTCACTCTGTATTATTTATGCCAGTACCCTTGTTTGATTAGATTGCATTAGAAACAATTTTAACTGGTCATTGAATTCCATAACCCTCATTCGTATGGACTCAACTAGATCATCTTCTTAGCTAGCTGTTTATTGTTTTATGCAAGTACCCTTGTTTGATTAGATTGCATTAGAAACAATTTTAACTGGTCATTGAATTCCATAACCCTCATTCGTATGGACTCAACTAGATCATCTTCTTAGCTAGCTGTTTATTTTTTGTTTAAATTGGTGTTTTCGTTCTTGCTTATTTCATGTTAAATTTACAACTTCTAGGCTTGGATCTCTAGTGGGTTATGTCTAGAGGATTCCCACTCGTTCCCCTTTGCTAATTTAGGAATTTTTTCACTATTTTCTGCGAACTGTTAGTCAAGTTTATGTTTTCTTTTATAATTATCATTTCAGAATCTAGGTGTATAGTTAATATAGCTACTTCTTGATCATGGAATACTACTGTAACTTTTCCGATAGAATTGGTATCCTTTTTCTTTCACTTTCCTGAGGTTTTTAGGATTTAGCATTTGCAATTTTGTTTTTCTTCTTTTGTTTAGGAATTAACTCATTAATAGCTAAGGTTTTTAGCTAGCTTAACTAGTAGCATCATGCACATATATATAAACTTGGTAACTATGGTTTTTAGTTATTTAATGAGAATGTCATCTTTTTAAACTAGATTTTGGTTTTGGTTTAAATAAGTAATGTAATGTAAATATTTTTGGTTTGAATAAGTAATGTAATGTAATGTAAATAAGTGGGTCAACATTTGAGAAAACTATGTTTAAACCAACAGACAATATATCATCTGATTTGCTGGGTCTTGCCGATATGTAAATCACAACCTATGGAAAGGGGAACATCATGAAGGCCACATGTTGCTTGCTGTTTGTTGTGTTGCTTGTTGTTTGTTGTGGCAGACCTCAGCAGGGACTACCACCACGTCAGTGGCTCCCTTGTTTTAATAAAGAATTAAAATAAGACCCAACAATATCCACCCATAAGATAACTCAAAAGTAAAATAATCCATAATCCATATAAATAATTTATATTTTATTTTAATCAAATTGTTCCTAACTCAGGTCACATTAATTATGCAATATGCTCATGTAATATGCATTTTTAGGAAACATAGTCTTGAATAAGGATAATACAAAAAATCATACATCAACCACATTTCTATTTAATTTCCACTTTCCATTAATGCATGCTTAACTTTATAATTTTTTCCTTGGTTATCGAATTTGCCTTATTCTTTCTCGAGCAAGTTTTTCTGCATGTCTTTTAATCCAATTAACCTTTATTCAATTTTTAACAATCAACCACATCTAAAATTATGTTAATTTGAGTAGAAATTTTATTATTTTATTTATCACTAAAAGTGAAAATAATTTTTTTTTATCCCAATTTTTTTCATAGTCTATTGTAATATCAACAACTAATTAAGTGAATAGAATGAGAGTGTTAATATTTTATAATGTTTTCAATTAAAACTAATAACATGTATATTTCTTTTATTTTTTTATTATAACTGGAATTGTTTTTCTTTAGTGAATATTTTGTCCTTATTTTCAAAGGACACATGTCAAATCGAGGATGAACACAAAATGAACTACATCTCTTTCATATTGGCTTGTAGAATATTGATCCGTAAATTTGTGTGGATATTGCGTTGGATAGTTTGTCAGAATAGATCTCATAAAATTATATTTAAAATAAAAATTTACATTATTACAACTTTATTTATTTTTAGATTTCGAAATCTATAGAATATTGTTAATAGTGCATGTATGCGAACTAAAAATTATGCAAATAAACAACATTAAAATAAAATCTCACACACACACATTTGACACAAGATATCATCTTGGAAACCCTGTTTGGGGGAAACCTAGCTGGAAGGTGGGCCACCCTACTCTCTTTCTCTAAATAGAGATTGTATGCAAGTACAAAGAAGTATGGCTTGTGGTCTGTAGGCTACTATAGTGCACAATTCTTCTGTCTGTGCTCTATGTCCTATTGATTTTGGTTATTTTTCTTAGCTATGGAACAAATGCACTCAAAAGAATGGAACATCTTTTCCTCCTAGTGGCTCAATTATAACATCGCCCGATAGCCTACTAGTGGTTAGATTTGACTACCTCAACTCTTAAATAGAGTTACAATATAGACTCTTATAGAGTCTTCTTCATCATAATCATGTGGCTAACCCCTTTTACATAAATAATGGGGGATGATGTGACATCCTCTCGAATTATTCTTGCACAATTGGAAAGGTCTTTGTGTGTAGAATAGGAATTGTGGCACACTAAATAATAAAATTTTACCCCCAAAAAATGTTGTTAGATGCCTCAAAATTCTCCTAGAAGGTTTCAAACCCAATATGCCAAATTGGGTCCTGACGGTAAAAATGGTCTTGAGAGTTGATTCCTCCATTTTTTCCACTCTGAAAGCATCGAGATGGATGATAAACGATATAATGATCCAATCTAGATCATTAATATTTTATAAAACTAACAAAACATGTATATTCATGTGTGTGAGAGGGAGGTGTATGGAAGAAGTGTGCAAAGGCGAAATGTATGTAGAAATACATAACATTGCGGAAGAAATTTGTTGTTCCTTGCTTCATACACTCATTCTTTTGCACAAAAATTCTTCCTAACATGTATTAAAAGGACACTTCATTTAATATTGGATAATAAATATTTAATTTACAAATGCAAGATCACAATTACACTTAGAATTCAGGAACCATAAATACCAACATTGATTAATTCTACTGTTTTAAAATATTTAAATGAATAGGAGGATTCATGCAAAAGAAACATCAAAATAAATATGTTAATATTAAACAAAAATCTAAACAAAGTAAAACATTAGCTAACAACAAAAGAAGCTATTAGAGTAAATGATATTTAAGCCCTCGAATGATGTCCTGATTACGCATCAATTTTCTGAATAAATGTTGAAAATATTTATATTTTAATATATACTTATCCGCAGAATGATTTTTATTTTAATATATACTATTCTACGACATGGGAATTTGATTGAGGTTAGAAGAAGGATCCCACACTCGATATTAGCCACTGATTATGGTGGAATGATCAAAGCCATCAAACATAGTTTTGAAAACTACACATCAGATCATTCACAAAATAATTTTTCCACACTTTCTTTGCATCTTGATACCAAATTGAAAAAAACCCATGCCAACACAGTAGAGGGGGTAGTTAATTGCCCACCCTTATTTCACACCAAACTTTATGTCCCAAAATTTAATAAGCCAAAATCATTAACTAATTGATTTATATGTAGGATTGTGTGGGAGAGAGGTGTGTGGAAGAAGTCTGTGAAGGGAAAATGCATGTAGAGATGTTGAACACTACGGATGAAAGTTTTTGTTCCTTACTCTAGACACTCGTTCTCCCACACAATACTCATTCCTCATAGACATTCAAATGCCACTTCATTTAATATTGAATAATAAGTATTTAGTTGACAAATGTGAAATCACAAATGCTCTTAGTATTTAGGAAGCTCAAATAAAAGGATCCCGCATCGACATAGTAGTGGGGACAATTAATCGCTCAAACTTTAATAAGCCAAAACTACCAATAAATTGATTAATATGTAGCATTGTGCAGTAGAGAGGTTTGTGGGAATGTATGAAGAGGTATAGAACATTGTAGAAGAAAGTTTATGTTCCTAGCTCCACACCATTGCAGAAGAAAGTTTATGTTCCTAACTCCACACAACTATTCTCTCTTACAACACTTCTTCCTCACATGCATTAAAAATACGTTTCATTTAATATTGAATAATAGGTATTTAATTCACAATTATGGGATTAGAAATGCAATTAGTATTCAAAACTGTGAATACCAAGATTCATTGCTTCTACTTTGATAATTTTTTTAAAGTTATAGGAGGACTGGTACGAAAGAAACATAAAAATAAACATGTAAAAACTGAACAAAAATCTAGTCAAAGTAAAACATTAGCTAGTAATGAAACATTAGCTATGCGGAACAACAAGTGTATGGAGTCTGTGATATGTTAATCGATTCAACGAATAAAGACCGCAAAGAAATACATTTTAATATATGTTAGTCAATAGTGCAGGAAGTTGATTGTGGTTAGAAGGACCATGCACTCGGTATCAACTGTTGATTATGGTGGAATGATCAAAACCGTCAAACATAGTTTTGAAAATTGTGCATCAAATCATCCGCAAAGAAATTTTTCCATAACTCCTTTGTATCCCAATATCAAATAAAATGAGCCCATGTCGTCATAGTAGTGAGGGCAATTAATCACCCACCCTTATTTTGCACCTGATATACACATAAACTAAACTTTTCAAGCCCTAAAGTTTAATAAGTCAAAACCACTAATTAATCGATTAATATGTAGTGTTGTGTAGGAGAGAGGTATGTGAAAGAAGTGTCGAGAGGGTAAATGTATGCGGAGGAGATGCGGTGCATTGCAAATGACATTTTTTGTTCCTTGCTTTTCACAAATGTTCTCTCACACAATGCTTTTTTCTCACACACATTAAAAGAAACTTCATTTAATATTGGATTTAAATAAGCTTATGCTTAAAGTTCAAATAATTTTGTGTTTGTGGTAGAAATTTCTCTCTACAACCTCATTCTCCTATCCATACCCTCTTTTCTGCACATCCTTTCATTCCATATACATTCATGGTTCCATACACTTGTTTTCCCACACAATTAAATTTGTAAAAATTTAAAATGAAAAATAAAATAAAATGCAATAAGAGGTAAACACATTAGGAGTATATGTGTTAGTGTCAAAATACTCATCGACAGAATGCCCTCTCCCCCCCTCACCTAAAGGACTTGCTCAGAAAATTGTGTCAGTGTCAATCTTAGAATATTCACCAAGAAAATGACCATTTAAAAAATTAGTCTTATTTTCATTTTAAACTAATTTGTTAGGAAATGACAAATATGGAAATTCAATTTCCCTCCACTAGGGGAATCATGTCACATCTATTCAATTTCCCTCCACTAGGGAAATTATGTCACATCAAAGCTCTAGCTTAGCCAATCGAAAATTATAAATAAGATTTTCAATAGAAAATTAGAAATAATATTTTCAAAAACTAAGAAATTATTTTTGAATTTACAAAAAATTGTAAATATTCAACATTTTATGAAAACTTTGATTATAGTTACCAAAAAGTCACAAAAACTAAGCAAACGAATATATCAATTTGCCTAATTATTGAAAATAACTCATTATATACAATTAGAAAATATAAACATCTAAATAACTAAACACAAACTCAAAACTATATAAAAAAACATAAAACCCTATCCATGAGAACACTTTTTACATTGAATTGAAAAAACTTCCCTACAATATATAATCATTTAAATTGTTTCCCTACATCTAAAAAAAATTAAAACTAATACAAATAAAAAATTTGCTATTTAAAATTGGAATTAAGAGATGTGGAAATACTAATGTTTTGAAGATTTAAAAAAAAATTGCATATCTTTAATTATTTAATTTCTAAGGAATTTGATTTTTAGAATTAAGATATAGGAAAATCTTTTATAAAAATATTTTTGAGTTCTTAAATTTCATTTTTTTTTTCTAAGTAAAAGTAGTCTATTAATATGTACAGAAAATATGCAAAGAGGATAGAGCCTCGATCAAGTTTATCGTAGTATTATCAAAATCTGGACTGCCCCAACATAGGGGAAACCAGTCCAACAAGATCATAACCTTCAAAAATGATAGCAGTTTTCAGACCAGACCCCACAGAAAGACAGCAAGACAAAAACTTGACATTTGGTCCAGAAAGGAAACCAGCATCCGCACTAAAATTATCAAAAACCAAAAAGAACTAGATAGAATACATCAAGGCAGCCATAGTCGGCCAAGTTCTAACCCCAGTTAGCCTCTGCCGAAACTCAATCTGCCACCTTCTACTACCTGGAGGCCACGTCATCTTAGTTGTAGTCTTCCGGGATGGATTCCTCGATGATTGGGTAAGCCCAATCATCTGCCACGTCTATGGAGGCATTTCCGTGTAGCACTCCACCACCACCGTGAGGCTCTCCCCTATCGCCAAAAGCATCCTGCATAGCTAAACCATCATGACACGAACCACCAGAGGGGCGCGTGGCACCAGAGCAGCCCCCTTCACCATGCAGAATTCCACTCAAGTTCGGACCAGGGGAGGTGAAGCGACTATCAACTGTAACATTTTTACCAGATTCCTTACAATTGTTGCATCTGAGAGCACCTTCCTGCGACGAGTTGGAGATATCAACCTGAGAGGCTGAGTGAGCGATTTCTTTAGAGAAGGAGATGGAGATAGAAGCGGTAATGGTGGGTCTGTTTAGGAAGCTACAAAACCTGAAATGAGAAGATTGAGGAACGGGATGAAGGGGCGGAGGAGAATTGTCAGAATGGACAGCAAATTCATCAAGAACAACACCAGAAGAGCGAGCCCGACCTCTTCCACGCCTAGTAATAGGATGTCTATCTTCTCCAAAAGATTGAGG
>APFE030280526.1:93822-114915 GCA_000404065.3 Pinus taeda | reverse complement strand
GTTGCAAAAGGGTTTTCTCAGAAAGCCGGTATTGACTCTCATAGAATCCAACAAGACTCGGAAGTTATTTATTGAATTTTATTTAGTTATATGTATTCATACAAGTTTAAAAATATAATTTATTTTTGAAATAAATCTGTTAATGCAAGTAAAGATATATCTTATACAAAACTATTTAAGATTAATTGATAATTAGCTTTAAGTGGTTTATTCATGCTACATGAAAAATCCAATGTCATAGATGAATGCCTTTTAATACACATTTAATCTTCAAAATCAATATCTTAATGATAATTTAGAAGTATTTACATTAAGTATTTAATAATTAAAGAACACGGGGACTTATATAAATTTCAACTAAAATACATGAGTTACATTTCACATTTATTTCTTTCCCATTAAAAATGCTTATCATTTTCTCTTCTTAGTGAAAGTAAATGGTCAATCATGGTTTTCCATACTATTGTTTGACACTAAATTTACATCGAGACTATTATTGGTTTTGACAATGTTTACAAGGAGAGATCAATATCCACACGACCATCAATTGTGCTAATATTTGAAAACCACTGCCTCCACTACTTAAAAGAATTCACCACTAAAGTTTCTTGTTTACTTCATTTTGTGACACTATCCATCATAATGGAATGACTTGAATACCAATTTAAGAACTCTCATTTGAGTACTTGGATTTGAGTGGAGATAGACCAATGGTGCCTAACCTTCTTGAAGTACGTAGATCAACAATGTATAACCTTTATAGTAGATTCCTGCATTCTATGAAGATGAATGATGACCCCCTCATTAGTGCTTCATAAAGGCACAAAGGGGCCGTAGGAAATTGAGCACAAGAACATTTTTCTAAGGTTTTAATAGACTAGCTTCAATGCAATGCAAGGGACACCTATCCTTGTCATTTACAATAACATCCTCACATCACCATCATTCAATCAAAAAATCCCTTGTAGGTTGGGGGAAAGGGGGTTAGAGTTGCGAGACATAAAATTTAAACATCGATAAATATGGCATGTTATCTATAACTATAATATCTTGATTGGATGTTTGACATACTAATATGATTTAACTTAAATCAATTTCTTCTAAGAGTTGGATTTCGCACTCCCTATTGTGTATTGATACTATTATAACACAACAAACCCATGTTTGACCTATTCATGATCTCTAATTGGTTTTGCAAATTATTTTAATGTTGAATCAAGTTAATATGGAAATTTACAAAAAAAATGAATGTTGTTGGAGGCCTTGTAATAGAATACTTCCAAATTTAATGAAATATGTGTTTACATCTAATTTGGTAATTTAGTTAGGTTGAGTCTATCTTTTTCATCACCTTCTATCTCATCCTTCGTGTTAGGATCTATTGATGTATCAATATCTATATTGTTATTGGTAAACTCTTCTTCTAAAATTAAAAATTTATTTATTTGTTTATCACTAGAAAATATTTTCCAATTCTTCAAATTAGCTAGAATTGCAGGTCTATGCCTAACTTTAGCAGTGTACTGATGGTTAGGTTGGAAGGGTAATTTGTAGGTGATGGCAAACATTTCTAAACTATGGGCTTGCATGTTGTGTTTTCTAGGAATTACTGCAAGATTTGTTTCTAGGAAAGTGTTAAGTATTTCTATGATAGTTCCCCTATAACAACTTAATCTAGGGTCTTTTGTCATATACACAACATCAATTTTTTTTATAATTAGTTCAAAGTCGACCATGAAAGAAAATCTTTTAACTCCTAGATTCTTAACTAACTTAAGACCTAAAATTAATGCTTCATATTTGGCCATATTATTGGTACATTTAAATTCAATCTATATGCACAACCTTATGAGTAATGATTTTCCAAATTATATAGCCACACTCCTGCTCCTACCCCTAACCTATTGACTGACCCATCAAATTCTAAATGACATAATATCTCACAATCTATATTTACACTATCTGGTGCAACAAACTTTTCATCATTTATAGCAATTTGACCATCTTGTTCATTGAACAGTTCTGTAGTCTGGTTAGTTTCATTTTGTGTAGAAACTGCAATTTCTTTTGGTTCTGTATTAGTACTGTCTAAAAAAATTTCTTGTGTTTGATCAACATTATACAGGATAAAAGAATCGATATTTGAGTGTATGGAGAATATGGGAAAGTTTCGAGGAAGATCCTAGTTACTTACCATATATTTCATTAAGGTTTCTTGGTATAGTTTCTTAGGTTGTCCAAAACCAAAGATTGTTGCATATGACATATCTAGTTGTAAGGATCCCTGAAGTTTGGCTCCCCATGATCTAGATAACAACATGCCATACTTTGGTGGGATGTCAGCAACCACAATATCCATAAGGATTATTTTAGTAGGATACTGGACTAAAGTGACACATAGGTCTTTAATCAATCCTAGACACTTTACCTGACTAGAGTCAAATGAGAATAAGTCTTTGTAAGGCCTTTTAATGTATAGGTTTAATTTCTCCATTACTGATTTGGGCATTAAGTTGTGGGAGGCCCCAAAATCCAACATTGCATTGTGTAGAATTTTGTCATGGATACTAAGGCTAATGTAAAAAGGTGGAACTCCTCCTTCAAATGGCTTGCCATTAAAATCTGTACTAAATATGAGTTCAGGTTGGTCATCAAACAAGTTAACTAAATCCTCATTTTCAACAATGTTTAAGGTCTGGTTTATCTATGATTTATAAGTTCCATTCTTGATTTGTTTTGTTAAAGGAACTAAAATATTTAGCTTTGCTATCTGTGTTCCCAAATTGAATGGCAAAGAGACTTTATCTGTTTGAAGGTTTTGAGTTTTTGTAGTAGGGATTTGAGTAGGCTTATCTTATTTTCCTTTATTGGGAACCTCCTTATGTGGATTTTCAAATTCGATGTTTTTATCTTTGTCCACTGGTTCCTTAGGTGTAATTGAAGTGGATGATTGATCAACAAAAGGTTGATCAAAGGTTATGTCTACAATTGTGGGGCTAGAAGGTTTTGGATTTTCCCTAGGGAGAATTTGGAGGATTTTTGAAACAGGGGCTTCTTTTATTTTATTGGGTTGATTTTGTATTGTTTTCTTAGTTTGGTAAAGCACATGAATATTCTTTGTGCTTCTTATATTATACTATTTATGAACTTCAAATATGGCAGAATCATATATCTGTTTGTAATCAAATGATTCCCCGGAATGTACTTGTAATTGTTGCAACATATATAGTTCCTGCACATCTTAGGTTAGAAAAACAGTGTCCTCATCATTTATTCCCATCAGGTTAATTTGTGTATCTTGCTCTGGATCTTTTGGATGGGATGTCTCTGCAAAATTTTCTTGAAAAGTAGGGCTTATGTTCTGATCCGATCCATTTTTCCCAATGTTTTTGTGTGTTTTTTTTTAATTTTTTTTTCTTCTGAAATTTGGGTTTCTAACTGAAGGTGCTTGTTGGTTATCTCATTGGGGTTTCCTTTCCATGTTCTCTATTCTATCCATTAGTATTTCCATACTTTTAGGTAAACTATCTATTTTAATGTCAGATGGTGAAGTTGCATCCTTTACAGTTCCTCTCCTTTCATTTCTAACTGTAGCCCTTTTAGCTAACAAATTAACTTCAACACTAACAACTACACTTTGCATTTCTTCTAATGTTGGGGGGTTTATTTCCCTAAGTTGGTATGCCATATCTGTGTCAAAACCATTAGGGAACCTTATTAACGCTAAGTCAGGTGGGGGTCTAATGTTAGCTAGGATTGCATTATACATATTATTGAATCTAGTGCAGTAATCTTGAACAATTTCATTGGGTCCTCTTCTAATATTCTCATATTCTGAAAGGAATTGTAAGGGATTCTTTTTCTTTTCCCACCTATCAATAAACAACCTTTAGAAATTTTCTAGGTCTGCAATGTGGTTGGCAGGAAAGGCTTTAAACCACTTCTTGACATCACTAGTCAAATTTTGGGCAAAGAGTCGCATTTGGACATTTGCTTCATCTATTTCATGTATTTCAAAAAAGTCAGACATCTTGTTTACATGCTGCTAGGTAGTGTAATGACCAGTAGCATTAAACAAGAAAATCTTACTCTGCTAATTTGCAGGCATAACATGAAGTTGGGCAAGTAAAACAAGAGGGGCATATCTGTTTTCCATTGCTGTAAGTTGGGAGGGGCTGAGACGTGGGGTTGAGGTACTTGGAGATTATGAAGTAGTGGATGAAGAACCAATACTAGTAGATGATGAATGAGTAATGATAGGTTGGTGAGGGAGTGAAGGTATAAATGGTGGTGAAGAATGGAATTCAAAAGGTATTATTGTTGAAGTTGAAGGGAATAATGGTGAAATCAAAGTAGTGGACAATTGTTCAAAAAGTGAAAGGGTCGTGGTAGTATTAATGGATGATTGTGGAGATTTCAGAATGTATTCATCAAATGATTTTTTCGCCTTTTGGACTTCAAGGTCTGCAATAAAATCAGGATCTAGAATAGTTTCATCGATTTCATTTTCAAATTTTCTTCTAAATAATGAAAGATCAAATGGTACATCAAAGGGAAGTTCTTCTAAAAATAACCGCTCATTATGACATGAATTAGCTTTAAGTAATGGTATTTGGCTAACTGAACTTTTTTTTTTTTAGATTTTCTTTAAATCAGGTTAGGATTATCAACTACTTGGGTAGGGTTTGGGTCTAGATTAGCCCTACTAAAATGAGTATTCTCGGAAGCTAGAATTTAAAAAAAAAAAAATTGTTTTTGTGAGATTTTTTTTCAAAATAACTTCTAACAAATGACTTTAAGAGGCTCAAAATATAGAATTAGAATTTTCTTAAAGCTTTATTAGGATTGAGGAGTTGTTGTTCCCCAGTATGGTCACCACTATGTTATCACTCAGAAATTTCTCTAGAAGTTATTAGAAGAAATAAAATGACCGAGGTAACCACAAACCAACTTTTGAGCATAGGCTCTAGCTAACCTAGGCTCAGAGCGGGCTCTCTCTATATGATTTAGCTTTTTTTGTTGGGATTTCAGGCTAGTTATGAATGTTCAGGGGGTTTTTGATTTGTATTCAAGATTGGATGGTGGGATCCTTAAAAAGATGGATAGAATGATGTCTTCAGACCATTGGGCTATGGAGTCAACAGAAGGGCAGCAGAACTAGATCAACTCACTAAAAGGAATGTTCAAAGGGCAAGCTAACAGAGTAGAGTGCAGTCTTCGGAATAGGGGGTTGAAATGGCTTTAATCAGGGTGAGAGAGCAATTAAGGGTTCTTAGACCAAGATATAAACGAGGAATAGAGGGTAATCGAAAACAAAGGGCATTCTTTGATCTATATCATCAAGAAACAACCTAAACTAAGGAGCAATTAATAATTCATTAACTTAGATATCAGTAGAAAACATTTATATGCCTAACTGTTAAAACATAGTGTAATTAAACAAATTCAGAGATATTGTTCCAGTTATAGAATTCAGATTCAAAAATACATTAAAGATTGTGGAAAAACTTTAATAAAGATAACAATAACATAAGAAAATACTTTTCTTCACTTTTCTTAACACATGGATCCTGTGAAATATCTTGTCTTTATTCATCAATCCAGCTTGCTGGCTCAGTCAATGATACAATAGCTTTATAGTCGTTTGATCAAGAAGTCTATAGAAATTTCTAATAATCCACACTACATACTTAGACTTGTGAAGTATTTATACAAAAAATATTACAAAATATCTCAAACTAACTTGAGATTTAATCTAGGAAATAAAAATATCTTCTTTCAAGAAGATAGAGATAACTATTGAACTGCTTTCATGTTGTCCCATTTATTGTGGTACTGTTGGCCTTTATGGTTTGGATTTAGCCCTTTATGCTCTTTTTTGTTTGAACATTCACGATCGAGGCTTTAGTCACTTTAGGCTTTCATATGATACTCTTTGACCCTGCTGACCTATCTTCATCTCCTCACCTGGTTGTTTTGTTTTTACCTTTTTATTGCATATTTCTCACAGTAAATTAGTCAATTTTTCCCATAATTCTCCATCAGGTAATTGGATCTTTAGCATCCTTCTATATATCTCATCTACCGCAATTTACTTTGAAAAAGTAGGCTTGTTGATGAACAAGTGTTTTACCTCATGCTGGAGGTAAAACAAGTTTTCAAACGTGTGGTATAGTACTTTTCTAGTTGGCAATGCCTTCATTGAAGATGTATTAGCCTGTTCTTTTGCTAGCTCTCTGAGTATGTTGCTGTAATCTTGTTGTGTCATGAGCTTATCATTTATAACTAAGGGATTGAGTAACCCTTTCTCTCTCAAAATTTTAAACTTGGCCATAAATCTATCAATTGATACTTGCATATTTTGGCATTTGTCCTCCAAGTTTAACATCAAGTTTCTCTTGGAAAGGACCATCCTTACCTCCAAAAATGTTTCCATTTTGTCTTCTATAGTTAATTCTTGAAGCTCATATCTATTTTTACTGTTAAGGAATTGGATGATTCTAGTGGAATCTTCGAGCATCTCTCCCAATTCCTCTTTTACCTTTTGGATGGCTTCTATAGCCATCTTTATTAGATCTATCTGTTAAAAAATTACCTGAATAGATCAAAAAATATCATTGACAGAGTCAATGATATTGGCCCATAACAGTTCCTTGGCTTGCCCAAGGGGTTCCTTTAGTGTAAGATCTTTCTCCATGGCTTTTAATCTTTCATTCATTGTGGCTGCTTTCTACACTTCTTCTTTGTGCATGATTTTGGAAAGCTTGCAATTAGTTTCCAATCTTGTCACCTTTTATTTTAGTTTATTCATTTATGTAGCCTGTATGGACATTTCCTCCATAGCTTTAACAAATTTTGCTGCCTCTTCCCTTGATGTACCTGCTGCTGATGTAGACTATGCTGAAACCTGTTTTGTTGTGGCCATAGGAGTTGTTGGAGCCAATGAGGCTGCCAGTGTAGAAGGAACAACTGTTGAGACTGTTGGGATGGAATCCACTGACGTAGTGGCAATATTAGTCTACTTCAATTGGATTAAAGTATCCAATTCCTTCTCTATTTCCCTTAACTGATCATTTAATTTTAGGACTAGATCCATCAATTCTTCATGTCTAGTCTGGTTCTCCGAAACTTCCAGTGTTTGGGGATGTTGCAGCTGAGGTATCTTCATTTGTTTTTTAAGTGCTGCAATGTCATCATTCTTTTTTCTCATTAGTGGCTCGGTGGCTTTGATGTATTTAGGATCATGTCCCAATTCAATCACTAAGTCTTCCAAAGACTTAATTCTAGTATCCTTGGCCTATGAGGAGGCCTTTTCTAACTGATACGAAGCTAAGATGTTGGTCAATGAATTCTGTAGTTGATGGGAAGCTATGGCTTTACCTGTAAGGGTGGAGTAAATCATTTCTCCAACCTGTTTATGAAATGAAATTTGGTCTATGGGATGAATATCCCTTGCCAATACCTCAAAGTCAATTTTCTTGTAATCTGTTGATGTCCTTGGTTGTTGTGCAGTTGGTTTTATGAAGGACGTCTGTAGTTTTCCTCTTTTATGTCGAAAGCTGTCATCAACCTCGTCTAATTGGTAGGTGTGAGTTTGAGATACTGAGCATAAGTTTGGGCCTTCAGTTTCTCATTTCTTATCTTGATCTCTTTATATCTATCTTTTATATCCTTATCCTTATCAGCAGACGTGTTGAAAGAGGATACCTCTACACTTAGTTGCATTTCCAAAATATGGGTCTGTGATGTGGATGGTTCCTATATTTCCCCATATGGAGTTGTGCCTTTACTTCTGTCCATCTTAGTATCAATTATTTCTACTGAGTCTTCTGTGTCTTCCTGCTCTGAAATAGGATTTATCCTAGGCCTTCTGCTCTGACTGGTCACATATTCTATATTTGATGTGCCAATTCCTAAACTTAAAGGTTCATCTCTCGTCCTTTAGGGGTTATTTTCCTCATTCTGAGGAGTCTGCATTGTAGGAGGGGTTCTCATGGTTCTTTCTAGCTGTTCAGGTACCTGCAGAAATGATCTCTCATCAAGCTGTCTTTCTAAGTCAATCAAGGTATTCTCTAAATCTACCTTTGTACTATCCCTGTCTACATGAGATTTTTCCACCCACTCAGATTGATTGGCATATCTTTCTATCTCTAGTATGGGGTGATGAGTATAAGGTCCCAACTTGACCTTCTTTCCCAATTTGGTCATAAACTCCTGGGGGTCATACCTCCACATGAAACTCTTTTGAAACTTCATTTGCTACAAAAACAGATCTGCCTCCTACCCTGCTTCGCTAGATTTTCAAATGAAGGGGCCTAACTGCTTTTTGACTTTAAATTGTGATCTTTTCTTAGCTGAGACAAAATTGATCTCATCAGAGTTCATTATTTGTCTATAGTACTCTAGAGCAAATAATCTCATGGGGAGGTATTTGGGCAGTTTCCATGGTGCAAGCTGGCAACCATAGATTCTTATCTCTATGTGATTTTGGTAAAGGTACCAATCTCCCACTTTGCTTTGTTTAGACAACTGAAGCACCCTTTTGATATCTTGACTTCTTATGGGTGGAGGGCTTCCTATCAGCATTTGATTCGATGAACAAAAGAATCAATGAAATCTGTATAAGTGTATGGTGATTGAAACTCGTGGAAAAGTGGGGTCCAAAATATGACAAACTTGGGCTGGCCTTTAGTATCCAGCTTTGGGAGAGTGAAAGGAAATCTGTCTGGCTGATAGTATAGGAACATATGGTAGAGAACAAATGAGTATTTAAATACTCTCTCATTGTGCATTCTGGTGAACCGTTCATGCATTCTTTCAGCTACGAAGTGGGCATAATCATACAAAATAGTAGGGGGCTGTCCTGGGGTGTAAATAGACATGAAGGCTAGGACAAGTTCATCAACAAATTCATCAGTGGTACAACCTAGAACACATGATATCATAGTCACAATATGCTTGCCCCTTTTAGAGAAAATGGAAGAAAAATATCGGGGAGGATCTTTGAGAATATTTCGCTCTGAAACAATGAATGTTTGGAATATTTGGGCTACCCTAGACAGACTCAATTTGGAGTACTGGTCCAACAAATCCCCAATGGAGAGTGGGGTCAGGTTTGGACCTGGTTGGACTTGTAACATTTCATTAATTGATTCAACTATAATGGTGAACAAAATCTTTTGGTCAGGGGACATAATAGCTCTCTTGCTAGGAATGTAATAGGCATGGCACATATGGACAATTTATGGAAAAACATGTACTTGGGGGAATTGCTATTTGGGAAAATTGGATTCCCAAAGACCAATGTCATCAGAATGGTTAAAATATTTGTCCCTACTCAAATAATGAAGTTTGAGCAGGACCTCATGTGCACTAGTATCTCTGATTTGGAAATCCCTGTTAGCCAGGGAAAGGTGTTCTAGGTCGAGATGGGGAGTTGTGATACGTCGGACATCCATGGCAACAGGGGTAGCCATAATTCAGTTATTGTGAATTTGAATTTGGCTTTACAAGTTTATTCAGGGGTTTTTAAACAGAAATTGGAAACTTTCAAAAGGGTTTGGTCACAAGATTTTGAATTTAAAGTATTTTCAGTTAATTTTACTTAATTAAAATACTTCAAGAGTTAACGTTTTCAAATTTAGAAAGGGGGTCTGGTAATTCGTTCACAAATACTTGGAGTTTAGGTGAATTGACTTCCAATTGGTGTTTTGGATGATGGCAGAAGGTTGAATGGGTTCTGAGAGCTTTGAAGATGGTCTCCACAACTTCTTTGAGGACTTAAATGGCATTAATTGGTAGTTTTTAGGTTTGCAGGTGTTGCATTGGTTCACAGAGGTTTACAAAGAGCTCGAGCGAAAAAAGACGGAAAAGGGCTTCTTAGCCTTTTTATGGAGCAACCGTCACTTTTTGGCGGCAAATTTTATGAGTGAACAGTAGATGGTTTATCGGGTCGAGCGAGGAGGTGGTTTCCCATGCCATTGCACCACTTATGAGGGTCGGGTGGTATTTGGGAGGGGTCACCTGATCTACTCCAGCGATTGACACGTAACAGTAGGGGGCAAGGGAAGATCGCTTTATCAGGTAGGTAACAATTGGCCATCGGGCGCAGTCGACATGGCTGTGGACAGTGGGATGATGGGGATGGTAATCAGATGAAAATCAGGCGAGGGAAGTGCGCAGGTGATAAAAGCATGGGCTTTTTTTGGGGGGGGAAATGCTTTAAACTTCAGCGGTATGGGATTATTTATAGGTTAATGATTGGTTAAAACGATCGGGTGGGGCTTAATGACGGGGTTATTTTAGGTTCACCGTGCAGGGGTGTATTAAGAGGGTTTCATCGGGATATGGGGCGAATTGTATAGTTTTTATTAATACTAAGGGTTTGGGTATTACATAGGGGATTTAATTAAAATAAGGGAAAAGGTATTATGGGAATTATATAATAAAATTAAAAATTAATATGGATTTGGCGGAGTGGGTATATCCTTAGCATAATGTAAAACGTACGGATTTTATTTCATATATTTGATACTTAGGATAAGAGGCTCTTTTGTGGGTTTTTTGAGTGAAGTAGGATTTACATGGGGGTTTTAACTTTTTCTAGGAAAATGAAGTTTATCCTTACGAAAAGGGGTTTTATTATGGTAATAAAGGGGGATGACTTTTATGAAGGGAATTCTAACACTTGATGTCCATAAGTCATTAAGTCGAGGGTCTGGTCCCACCAAAAGTCAGAGAAATGCTCTGAACCTCTTTGACTTGAAGGATTTGAAGTACTAGAACATACTTGTGGATAGGAAATTAGTAAGTAAAGGGGAAAAGTGAATGAGGGGGATCACATTAGCTTGTAGACCTTTGTTTGTGCTTCCACATACATATTGAAAAATGTGTCTAAGCATGATGCATGTGTTTTGATCCAACCAACTTTATACTTCAACAAACTTTCTTCTACTTACCCATTACTTACCCTAACATGTTTTCTTCATTTATTTGGGTGCATTTAGGCTAGCAAACCCTTATCTTGCCTTTTATTTTATAAGACAAACTATCTATTTCTAATCTTATATCATCCTAGGGCTCATATTAAACTGATGAGCTCCTTTTATTTTCTCTACCTATCTAACGATCTGCCAAGATTAAATTGTTTGGTCAGATTTTATTCTCTAACTATAAACATAGAATTCAAAGCATGAAATAACCAAGATTAAACAGTTTGATTACCATGGATTGTGGCATGAATAGCAAGTTGCACACAATCATTATTATGCATAAACAGTAAGTAGTAGTGGCATTTAGACTTGCACACTTTCATGGTCTGTTTTTGGTTTTGGGGTTCATATATTTTCGTTTTTTGACTTTCTCTTATTGTTTTTGTCCTTCGATATTTATTTTACGACATATCCTCTTTACATTTTTTATTTTTTTAATATGGAAAACATTTGTAGAAAGCAAAGGTATGTACAATATTATAAGTCTTAACCTTAGTCATAATTATGACTCTTATTGGTATAAGAACCTAACATATATTTCTTATCAATGTTTGACAACAACTACTTTTTCAAATTGTAACACTCTCCTCCCACATATACCCAAGCAACTGGCCAATCAGGGTAAACATGAGACAAAAGTTAATATGATATGATCCAACCTCCTACTTCACCTTAAAGAAGTGGAACTGATGGAAACACACTATACAAACCTTCCACATTAACAACAAGACTCTCACGAACCATCCCAACCTCTTAGGGAACTATCCCATGGGTCCCACTGATTTTTTAAACCATTCAACTCCCAGACGCTCCCTTGATATGGGCATGCATGAATCCAGGTGGATCTAGACACTCCCACAACATGGGTCTGCGTGTCCCTAGGGAATTTTCTACCCAGTGTTGTGCCTACATCTCTAGGATTTGAGCCACTTTTTCATGCCCAGAGCATAGGTCACTGCCCATAACTAAATGTCACCTTCAAAACAGAAAGATAATAATCAAATAATGACACAAATGCAACTACTTGAACAATGACTTGACTAGATTCCCTACTAGCCATGACAGGAATTTTGTCAAACATATCACAAATATGTAATCTATAGGTTTAAACAATGTATTTGAGCATAGGGGTCTCATACATATCTCAGAATCGCTAAGAAGCATTGTGACCTTATATCATTAGCTGCAATTTCATCTTTCAGGCCATAGATACATTGTTCATTCATTTACAAATCAAAACATGATGAGATCCTTACATCATCATTGTCATAAAACATGCTTATAGCCAACATATAACCAACAACATAACAATGATAATACAATCATAAATATCATATAATAAGAAGTATACTTACCCATCATTTACAAGAGGAGAGATCTCTTATTAACATATGAAAAATGAAACCAGGTCTGGGACTTCCATGTACCACTCGAGCGTAGCCATGGTTGAGCCCAATCTCTCTTCAACCAATCACCTATGTGCTATATTCCAAATATGAATGTGGGATATCGTAAAACAAATCAATCAAAACCATCCTAGGCTTTCAGAGGAAAAACCACCTCAATTGATAAAATAATGATTCCACCTCACGGTTTGACATCACAAAACCATCATCAGATTTGTCTCTACCCAAGCCTTCCAGTGCTCCAGAGTGTTTGTTCCAACCAAGGCTTTTAGGATTAGTAACTCAGCCCACAACTATCACTAGACTTCTAGAGAATTTGTCCAACGAGGGCTTCTAGGACTAGTAATTCAACCCACCAAGGGCTTCCAGAGCGTTTGTCCAAACAAGGATTCTAGGACTAATAACTCAACCTAACTCAAGATGTTACAGGGCCTCTAGAGTGTTTTTCCAAACAGGGATTCGAGGAACTAGTAACTCAACCCAAGTTAAAGGAAACATGAGAACCAACTATAAAAACAAATAAATAAACCCACAACAACATGGTTATCCAGGAAATGGCAAGACTAGGAAAATCCATAGTCAATCCAGGCAATCCTCCATGCCAATGACAGATCATGACCAATAAGCCACATGTATTAGCCTTGCATGCCAAAATTAGTGAGGTAAACATACATGCAACTTAGTACCTGGAAGTAAAACCCACTATAGTTTCCCATTGTAGTTGTTGATCGTGATGTCTTTTTGCACTTTTCTTGCATTTCTTTTGCCTTCCTACTCCAAATTCCAAGTATGCCACACTCCTCCAAGAGTGCTCCAAGAAATCTTTATGTGTCCAAGAGTATGTGAGAGAGAGAATAGAGAGAGAGATCCACCAAAAGCTGTCAAAAGATTCACTAACCAAGCCTAAGAAAAAGCTTGCCAACTGATCCTTAAAAGTTTTTTATTAATGAGGTCTCTATTTTCTTCATTTTCTGTTATTTTCCTTCATTTTCCTCCTCACATGCAACTTGTTTTCTTTCATCTCCCTTTTCTCCTAATTTCATTTATTTTCATAAATAAAATTCCAATTAATGCTTCTTGCCTTTCCAAAGCCTTTTCCATCGCATTTTCCAAATTCCTTTAGCCATAACTGAAATGAATACCCACTAGAATGTTTTTCCCACCATTTAGCTTGGAATACATGTCCCATGACCATGGTCTTATATGTTTTTACATGGATTTTTAACTAGGGCTATTACAGAACCCTCCCTCTCGGGGAACACCAATGATACCTATAACCAATTAGACTACTCAAAACAAAACATGCTTCCAATGGATCTTTATAACACAACTAGTTGCAATATTTACAAGGATAACTACTGAAACATGACAATCATATCATGTACTAGAGCTTTATAACACAACTCATTACGATATTTACAATAATAATCACATATACGCACATACACATTTTCTTCACCCAACAAATAAGAAGACTTTATATGGACCTTTATAAATCCAACTCGATACAATATTTACAATAATACACATATGCACATTTTATCAAGCATCAAATATAACTAAACATAACGCAAGTGTCTCCAACTCGAATTAACTGAGTTAACTGACTCAGAAGGCTATGTCACCTTAGTTAAATACCTACAAATATTTTACTGAATTTGAAATTCGATTTTTTTTATAATTTAGGCAAAATTAAATTAAGATTTTCTTGCTGCATTTTCAACAACTTTTAGCTTTTCTAGAACTCAAAGACTTGACTTTAGGAACCCAACTTTAGAAGCTTGAGTTTTTTGGATTTACCAACTCTAAGGGCCAATATAAAGACATTTCAATGGGAGAAATGCTAGCGAGATATATTTTCTCCTAATTTAATCAAGGAAAAATTAAATTAGGATTCTCTTCTTGCATTTTCAACAAATTTTAGCTTTTCTAGAACTCAAAGACTTGACTTTAGGGACCCATATTTAGGAACCCATATTTCGAAGCTTGAGGTTTTTTAGATTTACCAAATCTAAGGCCCAATCTAAAGACGTTTTAGTGGGGGAAAGGTGAGCCAAATATATGAACTTCTCACCATTAATGGCACATTCACAACACCTTCTTGGAAAGTTCTCTATAAGCATTGGCATAACCGAGCATGACAAGTATCTCACTAAGCTATTTTCCAAATGAAAAAGACTTAGTCCTTTATGAAAGTTTTTCCACAATGGCTAACCTATAAAATAATGGGCATAACTACATTGTTGGGGAATCCATGTTTTTTAGACCATGATGGGCTTGAGCATGATAGCACATTAAATCGTGGAGGATTAATTTCAACTATAAGGAGTGGAAATGACTAGATCAGTGCCTTACCAATGAGAAAGGTAGAAAGGTTGAGCATGTTATAGGCATCCCCTCATCGTTGCAATGAATACTAAGAGATGGTTCTAGTAGAATTATTGTTTAAGTAAACATCAGATCGTTGCAATGAATACTAAGAGATGGTTCTAGTAGAATTATTGTTTAAGAAAACATCAGAGTTGAAGTTCCAGTTCAAAAATATCCAAAATTTAATTTTGTTTGATGTCTCCTTCATTGTAGACACAACTCACTACAACGAGTTGAAGCTGCTAATAAATGTCGTGTTTTATTCAAAGGAGAGGGTTAAATTAAAGACCCTTTAAGGGTAATTTCAATATCCCCGAAGGCCATGAAGGAGGAGAAGCTAAGGTATTTGCACATCCTTATGGAGGACGAATTTCTTGCAAGTATCATATATGCTCACTTAGTGCATATGCGAGAGATACTAGAAGAATGGTTGAAATCTGTCAATGAGCGACAATATTTTCTCACGAAGCAAAAAATAAGAGAGTTGAACATTCTAAATGGTACATTGCGAGAAGATGGTTCGTCCATTGTTGGTTTAGTATCTCTAGTCAACAATCGTAGCCTAGGAATAAAAAGGACAACACACTAGCAACCATACTTATCATATCTTGTCGGTTGAAAGGGACACACCCGCGCAGGCCAAATGGATGACAACAAAAACATTGAAGCTTAGTATCTCTAGTCAACAATAGTAACCTAGGAATAAAAAGGACAACACGCTAGCAACCATACTTATCATATATTGTCAGTTGAAAGGGACACACGGGACACACCCGCGTAGGCCAAATGGATGAAAACAAAAACATTAAAGCTTAGTATCTCTAGTCAACAATAGTAACCTAGGAATAAAAAGGACAACACGCTAGCAACCATACTTATCATATCTTGTTAGTTGAAAGGGACATAGACCATAGAAAAGTAAATGTTGCCTGACATGCTAGGCATTTAGCTCTCGCCCTCTCTCTCGAGGCTGCTATCTCGATTCGCGTGCTGTCACTCAGAGGGCTCTCTCCAGGCTGCTATCTCGATTCGCGTGCTGTCACTCAGAGGACGAGAAGCAGCATTTACTTTTCTATGGTCTACGAAATAGGAAATGCCAATGGATGACAACAAAAAAGTTCACTTTCTCTCATTTGGTGCAGTAAGTGGTGATGCTTCCCATTCTAAACATAGAGGAATTGGGAAACCAAGAAAGAGGCACCAAAAAAACATCTAAGTCAATAGGCAACCAAGAAAATATGCAGTCCTTTCATGGGAACATCTAAAATTCCAAAAAAAGAAATAAGAAGGAAACATCTCTCTATATTTATCTTATCTAATTGATTTTATCTAATATTTTGTACTTAAATTAATAAACAGAATTTTAACATTATAAAATGCTCATCTCTCCTTTCTAATAAAACTACATTGTTATATATGTGATTTATGTGATTGTTTGGACCATTTTTTAGATCTGCGTGTAGATCATTAATGGTCTTTGGTTTGGAGCAAATATGACATTTCTCAACAGCGAATCCACTCTTCGAAACTAACCATTTAAAAGAGTGCCGCTGATACAAGATCAACCATTAACACCTCTCAGTTTGTATGAAAACTTGTAAAGTCATTAAGTTTTGCTCAACCTCATATTCCATTTAAACTTTGTAGTTGAACAATAATATTCCGTTCAAACTCTGCGTTTGAAAATTACCATCGAATACTACAGGTGGGAGCCAAAATCAATTTTTTGTGCGGCAGAATATGAAGTTTCATTCTATCATCCCAGGTTGTCTTCATCATTTAGTTTGTGGAGATGTTGAGGCGAACTAACTTTTGCAATGTTCTCGTGCTCACGTTTCTTCCCTTTCGAAGACGGGGAAAAGATTACAGTAGTAGGCGTTACTGGTCTATCTACTCTTGTTACAATCCCTGGATATCTTAAATAAATCCTTTTGTCTGTAAATTTGTGGATCTTCGCTGATTAAACAAGCTCTTCACTAATAAAGGATTATTACATCATACTGAGACTAAATGATTATTTAAGCTTATCAATTATTTTTATTTTTACGGATACCTAGTATTCCATCAGGATTATCATTGAGATCCTCTCTCATCATGGTCACCAGATCCAACCCTAACCCTATGATAGTCATACATGTCTATCTTAGGTAGGGTTCATGTGGTATATAGAAAAATCCAACCTTTATCTCCGTACATTAGGTCTATCTGTTGCTCAAGGAAATTTACTCCAAAATTGCCCTTTTCTAAGAGGTGTGGAAAGTCCATGACATATATCTCACACAATCTCCTCCTAATTAATATTTTCCACAGTTGATTTTTTGCAGTTGATTCTATTTGGCACGAACTTTTTCTAATTTCCATTATGATGGCATACTATTGATTATCAAAGTTTGTATTCATTCCAAAGCATTTGAAATTAGACTTCTACATATTTAGAAGCCATGACTTTTAAAATTAAATCTCAAATGCATTGGAGTGGCTGCAAATTAATGCATGCCAACCCCCCGAAAAAGGAAGAGGAACGCAAAGACCTATATCACTATTGATTAATAATTTTCCTAAATACATCTACAGGATGTGATTTAGATAACATTCAGGACGACAGCAAGCCTATCCCCTACTATTCTAATAAGGCTTCGAATTCAATAGTATGATATCTCATGTTCAAACCACCTTTTTTCTCACTTTAATGAGAGTGATTCTTTCTAAGATATTTGTATATTTATTAAATTTTAGACAAAAATATGTCATTTCTTAAAACTCCCTTGTACTAGGAGTTATAACTCATAACTACTTCAATTTATATGGTGTGTCCTATAACATTAGTTTCAAATAAAAGATTTGAAATTGGCTGTGCAGCCCCACTCAATTACATTAGTTTCAAATAAAACATTGAAATTGGATGTGCATCCACACTGCCAGCAGATGCGTAGGCAATTTTTTTCGAAACCCCGCTTCTTGGAAATATCGATCATGTTCTGGTTTGTGCAGTTGGCCACTCAGTAATGGGCATGACTTCTTCAAAATGCTCCCTTTATAAGTATGAAAAAAGGACACAAAATATATAAATCTTTATATTATTTTATTGTTAACGTAAATGTAAGCATTTCTGATACGCCTCTGTGGAAATATACCTAAAGATGTTGTGAAAAGGAATTAGTTACCGTTTGTTTTTTAAAATTTTCTCTAGTTCTTATTCACAAAAGTCTTCCTCGTTCTCTCGAGCTTCTGTTCTAAAATGTATACCTTTAGGCATTTTAACTGTAATCATCTCTATCTATTCCTTGAAGGTATATCTTTGAATTATCTGAGATTTTATAGCTCTTTTATATCTCTCCATCCTTCCAAAACAAAAAGCAATCTAATACAAACAAATACGAAATCTAATACAAAGAAGTGATTTATTAACTCAATCACTTCTTTAATATTGTCACAGCCATCCTATATGTTCTTCATTGAGACTTACTGTCGGTGACTTGAGCCAATAGTGGTGCATATTTTCTGAGCTAATAACACAGGTCTCATATTTGGGAAGTAGAATTTAGTTGTCCAACTCATGTTTTAATGCAGAGATGCTACTCCTCTAAGAGATACTATTGAGACGTGTGAATGTGAATGTGATTTATGTTTGTAGTTTATTAAATGTTTAGATTATTAGTTTTATGTATTTTAGTTTGAACCTACAAAATTGTGGCATATGCTACCTCCAAAAAGCATACAAGTCTACCGGGTTACCAAGATAAGGATAACTGATGATTCCTTGGTCATATGATTGGATGGGAGTCTTTAGAAATGGTTTCATCTCTGCAGAGTTCTCCCACGTCTCCAAGAAGATACGTCAAAAAAATCTCTGAATGTATTCACGATTGATTCTACTTTAATGTTTTCTGCATTTCGTTATCCTTTAAAGAGCTTTGGCAAAGATGATAAGCTACTTTTCAAGCCAGTTACAAGGATATCCACTATTTAATACCTTTTATTTTAGAATTCAAAAGGTGATGGGAGTAAATACCTTTTATTTTAGAATTCAAAAGGTGATGGGAGGTTGGATATAGAGGAAGATGGAGATGGGTTTTTCTGCGGTTGAGTTAATAGCTTCGAGGTTTCCACTTTATTTTAGAATTCAAAAGGTGATGGGAGGTTGGATAGGGAGGAAGATGGAGATGGGTTTTTCAGAGGTTGTGAATTAATAACTTCAAGGTTTCCAAATTGATGAGAAGATTTATGGTAACCGGAAAGCTTTGCATGGATGGGGAAGATTCATGGTCGTCAGAAAGCTTGGCATGGCTAGATGTATGGGCGTGTTTCTGCATACTGTTGGGTATTGCTAAGATCTAAGAGAGGGTGTATTAAATAGCAAATAGCCTTGCAAATATTGCTCTCCTTAAATAAGTTGGGAAAATAAGTTGTACCTTAACTTATTTTCCCCACTTCTTTAAGGCAAACAATATTTACAAGGCTATCTACTATTTAATATATCTTATGAGTACACCTTATTTTGCTCGCTTCTTTAAGTCTAGCAATATTTAAAGGCTACCAATTATTTAATACATCCCATCTTAGATCTTAATAGTATTATATGGCATGCAAAAGCATGCCCATACATCTAGCCATGCCAAGCTTTCTGGTGACTATGAACCAGCAATGACAAGCTTTCTGGTGAGTATGAACCTTCCTCTCCATTTGAAAACCTCGAGGTTATTAACTCAAAGCCCCCAAATATCTCATTCACATCTGCTTCCATCTCTAGCCTCTCATCATGCTTTGAATTCTAATATAGGGTGTATTAAATAACTGATAACCTTGTAAATATTGCTTGCCTACCTTTCAGGTAATAATAAAAGCAAAAGATAAAGTAAAATGTACATCACAAAGTTTAGAATTGAGTATCCAAAAATAACTTATTACACAACTATATTGTATGACTTCTGTTTCATAAACTTCAAAAATACATAGAGCTTACAACTCCTTTAACCACTCCTTTAACCACTGTGAAAAAAATATTTCATAAAGATCTACCAAGACTCTTTTAAAAAAATATTTCATGAAGTTTTACGAAGACTCTCTTTTTAAAAAAAATATTTCATAAAGTTTTACCAGAACTCTCTTTTCTTTTTACGAGGAGTAGAAACTAGTTTGAAGCGCCCACCAATATTTTCTCCAGACATGCAAACAATGTTGAGATTTTGCTGTTTGAGTCAAATAGGCAAAAATCTCTGAAGGATGACAACAATAGGGAATCAGTTCCTAGATTAGCTCCAGGTTGTTGGGAGGGAGTTAATGCCTCCTATATTTGATGTGAGGGAGTTATGAGGCTGTTAGATTCTCTATGCTATATAACAGGCAATCATTCGGATGATTTGCTATGAGAGTGTGAGGATTTATTGATGTAATCTCCAAATTTGATTAATATATTCCTGATGCCTATGTTTGGTGGACGTAGCCCAGATTGGTTGGGTGAACCACGTTAAAAAGCTGTGTTCTATGTGTTTGATCTTCTGCTGTGTTAATTGTGTGTTTCATTTAAATTGCTGATCACCTGAATGTTTTTAATACCTTGTTGGTGCAATTAAACAGTCTAGATGCAAAATTTGTCTGCAGGCTCAAGAAGTCATTATATGGCCTGAAGCAGTCGCCTCGGCAGTGGTATAAGAAGTTTGATTCTTTCATGTTGAGTCAGAATATGTTAGAAGTGAATATGAACATTGTGTTTATTTCAAACAGTTGAATAATGGCATGTTCATTATCTTAGTGTTATATGTTGATGATATGCTTTTAGCAAGCAAAAGCATTGAAGAAATCAACAGGTTGAAGACTCAGATGGCAAGGACGTTTGATATGAAAGATCTAGGACCGGCAAGACAGATTTTGGGCATGGAGATTTTCAGAGACAAGGGCAATGGTAAGCTTTGGCTATCACAACAGAAGTATGTTGAGAAAATACTTTTGAGGTTTGGTATGAACAATGTGAAGCCTGTGTCGATCCCTTTAGCTTCCCATTTTAAGCTTTCTTCGAGTTTATGTCCTAATACCGATGAAGAAAAGGATTACATGTCTCGAATTCCTTATGCTAATGTAGTAGGATGTTTGATGTATGCGATGGTATGTACGCGACAGGATATTTCTCATGCAGTTGGGGTTGTCAGCAGGTACATGGCAAATCCGGGTAAAGAACACTGGTCAGCAGTGAAATGGGTGCTTCGGTACTTGAGAGGCACAAGTAGTTATTGTATTTCTTAAAATAAGAGTAGTGAATATGTTTGCGGATATGTTGATTCCGATTTTGCAGGTGATTTGGATAAGAGGAGATCAACTTCAGGGTACGT
>APFE030280526.1:78772-93426 GCA_000404065.3 Pinus taeda | reverse complement strand
TGAACCACGTTAAAAAGCTGTGTTCTATGTGTTTGATCTTCTGCTGTGTTAATTGTGTGTTTCATTTAAATTGCTGTGCCTGAATTCCAACAAACAAAAATTGAAACTAACTTATGGTATATAATTTTTTTATCAATGAAATGGACACAACATTAAAAATATATAATACAATAAGGGCACAATTCACATATTTACTGCCTATGTCTACACCAACTGATGTTGACTTCCAGTTACTGATTTCTTGAAGAGGTGAAATCGTGTACAATGATCACTAATTTGAAACTTCATTTACTTCCACATCCCTTCAACCTGTTGAAAAATTTGCAATTCGATTTGCTCATACTTTCCAAGCATGGCACAATCACGTTATTTTAAACATCTAAAGCTCTTTTGTTTTTTTTGAAATTTTGAAAAGATTTTGGAATCCCAATCATGTTCAGTGAATGTAGTAGTTGAGATTAATTTTCAATATCTAGAGTTTTTTTGTTTTTCTTTCCGAAATTTTGAAAAGATTTTGGAATCCCATTTATAACTTTTACGAAGATTGTAAGCTATCTTTCACTAACTATTTTATTTTGTCTTTAAATTTTGAGAAAATTTTGGAATTTGATTGAGAAGATCTTTTAGATGTATTCATGTTCAATCAATGAAGTAGTTGGGATTAATTTCCAACATCTAGAGCTTTTTGTTTTTGTATCCCATTTATAACTTTTATGAAGATGGTAAGTTACTTTTCAACAACTATCTTTATTTTGTGGAAAATTTTGGAATTTGATTAAGAAGATCTTCTAAATGTATTTATAATTAATTTTTAGTTTATTGTTTTTTTTTTTTGTATTTCATGATTTATTTCCCATTCATTGTTTTGTGCATTCCATAGGTTTTCTGAATTTTACCATCTTCTAAAGAAGTTTTGTGAAGATGATAAACTAGCTTCCCACCACTATCATTATCTAAGTTTTGGAAATATTTTGGAATCTCACGAAAAAGAATAAAGTAAAAAAATTGACTCGTCCATTATATTATAAAATATTCATAAAATCTACCCTGAATCAAAATAATACACTCATCCATCATATTCACAAATATACAATCATATTTCAAGATATTCCAATATATTTCTAAAATATACCATCATCTTTTCGCTAAAATATTCAAATGCCTCTTTATTTATTTCTATGCCCACACTAAGTATGCCCTATGCCCTTTCTTTCATCTCATGTAATGGCCTAGTTAATAAAATAATTAGCAAATTTGGTTTTATTTTATTGTGTGGCACTTGTTTACCGATGAGAAGTCAATGTTGTCTTTGGAGATGTATCCTTGAATCCTGATTGTCACCGTAGTCTGTTCCTTTTTACCGGAATGGAAAAAGTCACATCCTATATTAGCAGTGATTTTCGCTGCCTTTTTGTGTTGGAATGTAAAATACGAAATGATGGTTGAAATTAGTGGACTAAGAAAACCAGTTGATAATTTGTGAATTCAAAATTGCTGGTAATGGAGAAAATAGTTAAAAAATCCTTTTCATTATAAATATTAGAAATAATTTCCATTAAAAGAATCTGACTGGGCCTTTCTTAGATTATAAAAGAAATCAAGATGCATATTTTTTCGTAACCAATTTTTTTACCAGCTTAAAAATTTTCATCTCCGTAAGACATCCATAAATAAGAGTAAGTATCAGACAATCAAAATCGTAAAAATACATCCATAAATAGGAGTAAGTATCAGACCATCAAAATCGTAAAAATGTCGTTAGGCAGTTGGTATTGGTTGAACCACGCCCTGAAGGAGGGAAACTAATATTTGTGTAGATACAGGTTGTTTAATACACTCTTAATACAACTGACATACCCATACATGTATCTGTGGACTCGTTCATGAGCTAATATGTTTTCTACAATATCATCGCTAAAATTTTCCCGACCTTTGTTTTGTATCCTCGTATTTCATGCTCTTGGCGGAAGTGATGGCATGCACTATACACGATACCATGTTCCATGTTTCTGGGTTGAATGCACTAAAATAAAATTTTGAAATCCTAAAAAATTAGATGCGCCTTCCTCTTCCTCAGACACACAAAAAAAATATGTTTTGTATGTTCTTGTTTCTTTTGTATTTGGCTCAGCCAAGTGAGAACCGTTCAGGCTGTCTCGCTCCAAGAGGAGCTCTGCGTCACCATAGGACGAAACAGGGGGAGAAAAATTAAGTTTAGGCTTGTGCTTTTTAAGGATAGACTTCCGCCAAATAGTGATGAAGCTCGAAGCTGCCTTGTTTCTTAGCATGTGAACTACATCTTCGGACGGACCTAGGTCAAGGCAAATAAAAAGTTTTAAAGTCCCCATTCCGTGGCGATGGAAACTTGTAGTCCAACAAGGATATAACAAATCACGGGGTTTCTTTGAGACTTTTTGTCTAGACAGAGAACTTTTTTATCTTCCACGTTGCAGGATTTGCAGGATTTGAAGCTGGAGCTACTGTGTTCAGTGCCTGGTTGAGACTGTGGTGTAGGAAACTTATTGGCTACCAAGGGAGGCATCAGGAGTCAGGGCTACCGCGACAGATGAAGAACAAGGAATGAATTACTCTGGGGCAGCAACCCATTGGGTTCGTGTGGAGTTTTAGGTTTTTTTACAGAATTCTACCCATTTGAAGGGGACCATAGATAGTGTAAAGAGAGTCAAAGGTGAAGGATTGAGCTCCTACAGCATGAATTGCAGAAGGAACTTTTCCGCAGGAGGGGATTTCAGGTCAATGCTAGGCTTAATTGTCATGATCTCCTTGGCTTCTTCCCACTCCTCCTCCTCCCAGCTACAGAAATATTGGTTGTTGTGATAAAAATGTTGGTTGTTGTGATAGTATGCAACAATTTTAAGAAAAAGATCTACCTCAATCCCCAAATATGGTGATAGATAATATGCAACCATGAACTTTGAGACTTGAGTGTAGTACATTATAGATATATTTTCTAAAGCAATTTCTTCAAAAACCATGATTACATTCAAATTTATTGGAAAATCTTTGGGTGATAGACATGTAGATATACTTTCAATGAAATGCATTGGAGATATATCTTGGTAACCAGATCTCTCGAAAATCATGATTGAACCTGGATTCAGATTTCTTGAAAGGGGGGTTATTTTACAGGTTGATGGATCTATTTCAGCATAAACAAACGAAGTTTCCATAGCCACAACTTTACTTTGGAACCTACTAAGCATGGAGGAGAGGTTTAAGGGTGTAAAACGATGTCATCTCCTCCACTTTTCTGTTATATTTAGAAATAAATTTATTATTTTATAAGTTTCAATTGAGGTTCATGTATATTATATGTTTCCTATTTTCTGTTATATTTAGAAATACATTTATTATTTTATAAGTTTTCCTTTTTTAAGTAAGGATAATGTAGATTATAAGTTTCCTTTATTCAATTGAGCTTCATTTTGATTGTGTTTAGATAGATTAATTTGAATATTGCAAGATGATTTTTAATAAAGTTTGAATTTATTACTGAGTGGAATTTTAAATTAGATATACAAATTGAATTAATTTATATTTTAAATTATTATAATAAAAATATTAGAAAATAAAAATAAAAAGTTATAATTAATTGAAGTCTAGATTTAGATTTTAAGAATCTCTTTTCAAATGCAACGTAGACTACTTTTAAGATTTATCTAAGGATAAACTCTAAATGATAATAGTTTGAATGATCATTTAATGTAATTCCACTTTTTCTCTATACAAGTTTTGCTGAAGAAAATTAACAGATATCAAAATTATAATATTTTTTTAAATAAAATAGTTATTTTATTTTTATAATGATTATCATAATTCAAAAGAAGGGAAAATATGACTTCGTCATATTTGTTCATTTTATATAAAAATTAAACTTAATATTAGTCAGTGGTATAAAAAAATAAACTTTAATTTTTTAAAGGAATGAAAAAATATTAACTTTATTTGAAAATTTTCAAAATAAATATTATGAATAAATATTTATCACATAAGTTTACAAAAACATTTTTGATATAGAAAATTTATAATAGTTTTTTTAATAGTTTTAATATAGAGATAGAATTTTTGAATAATATATCTCATGTAAATATCATTTTAGATCTTTTAGAAGTTCACGAAAATAATAGGATAGTTATTAAGATATTGACATTATAATTAATAAAAATAGGTTTTAAAATTAATAAGAATGGAATAAATTTAATGTTTGATTTCAAATAGATTTAAAGGTTGAAATTATAGTGTAAATTTTATTAGTTAATTCCTTCACCTTTATTTTCTATAAAAACTCTCTTAATCTAGAAGTTGGCTTTGAAGTGCAAGTCCCATTTGCTTAGTTTCCTTTTCTATTTATTGTTTCTTTTTTCATCTCCTCATGACTATTGTCTTTACACCTACTAAGCTAATACACCTACTAAGGTCTTGGACAAAGGAAAAGTAGTCTTACTAATGAAAGAACTAATGCAGTTGATGTAATATTGGTTGAAGGGTTCAAACAAAATATTCTACGCATGAGTTAGATGGTAGATGGAGGAAAGGAAGTGATTTTCAACTCTAAAGGATGTTGCATCAGGAAGGAGAAGTCAAGAGAGTGATTTCCAAAGGAACTAGGACATGAGATAATGTGTATGTGTTGAAGGGGAGAGTGAGGAGAAGCAAGGAATTAAGAAAAATTCTTCCTCTTTAGATTCAGAGCAGAGGAGCTAGTCCCACTATAGTTTGTTGATATATGCATATTCATTCAAGGTTATAGAAGAGCTATGACAGGCATGCATGGTCTCAGGGGGAGCATATTATAGTGATATGGCAAGACTTATGTACAAGTTGCAACAACATGTTCGATCGAGAGTCTCATGAAGATTCGGGTCCACTAGATCAACTTGCTCATTGGAGGTATAATGAGATGCGGGGGAGCTATGCATGGTATAAATATTTCATGGATTACTTGTTATTTATTTTATTTCCTTCACTCAGTTTCTTGTAGTAGCCTCACATGTTTCCTTGAGTGAAAGGAGTACTTTTTTTAGTGATATATCTATTTGTTCTCCATTGAAAAATTTGTTAAAAAGCTTTTGTATCAGCCATGCTTAGAGCATAATTGGTTCAACGATTTACTTGCATTGTATATCAATGTCTTAGTCATGCATATAAGAAGAGAGTCATGAGCCTTGTCATGCATTTATTTTAGCCATGTACTCTCATGAGAAATCCTTGTAACAATATTGTTTTATGATTTGGCTATTGGTGGAGTGGTCCTAGAGTCATGAGTCAACGGTGGAATGAAAAGTAACGAATGATGAGAGTTGCTTCAACCATATATGAGCTATTGGGATGTGTGGGATTGAATATCATTGTCGTAGCCATGTACTATCATATTTATTATTTAGTCTATTGGTTGAGTCATGGTGATAGCTATGCATGAGAGATAATTATAAATGGAAGCTACACTTATACATAAGTGGCGCATATATAGAATTCACACAGCTTCTATATATGCACATCTTTGGTATTGCATATTTTCAGTATATGTGCAACTTTCGTATATGCATATATACAGAAGTTGTGCATATAAGGAAGATATGAAAATATACGAATGTTATGCATATATGAAAGTTGCAGATATACAGTAGATGCACATATATGGAAGGTGTTCATATATAAAAGATGCACATATCCTATGTATATGTGCATATATTCTATATATGTGCAACTTTTGTATATGCACATATACAGAATTTGTGCGCAACTTTCGTAGTATGCATATATGACATTCTCTAGATATGTGCAATTTATGTATATGCACAAATGTTTTGTATATGGACAACATCTACCATATATGTGCATCAATTGTATATGCACAACTTCCATATATGTGTATATATAGAAAATATGCACATATACAAAAGAAGCACATATATAGAAGTTGCACATATACGAAAAATGTACATATATCAAAGTCACACAACTTCTATATATTTACATCTTCTATATCACATATCTTTTGTATATGCACAACTTCTATATATGTGCAAATCTTTTGTATATGCATAACTTTCAAATATTTTCATATAAGAAAATTGTTCATATACGGAAAATATGCACATATATGGAGACTACGTATATATCAAGGTTGAAGTTGCGCATATTTTTTATATGCATAGCTTCCGTATATGCACATATATGGAAGTTGTGCATATACGGTAGATGCACATATACTAAAGCTCTGCATATAATAAAGATGCACATATATATAATTTATGTGCAATTTTAGTCATTGTATATGCACAACTTTCATATATGCACATATTTGTTTGCACATATGAAAGATATGAGCATATACAAAAGATGTGCATATACAAAAGTTGCACCCATACAAAGGTTGAAGTTCTACACAACTTTCGTATATCCACATATCTTCCATATATGTACAACTTTCTTATATGTTCATATCTTTCATATATGCGTAACTTTTATATATGCACATATGTTCTTTATGTGACATATAACACAATTTTTGTAATATGCATATATGAAAACCTCCATATAGGCACAACAAGATATGTGCATATATGGAAGCTATGTATATACACAGGTCGAAGTTGCACACATCTATGCATATACAAAAGATACGTCCATATACAGAAGTCACACATGTACAAAATATATGTGTATTTATGGAAGTTGCACACATATGGAAGATATACATATATACAAAAGTTGGAAATATACGAAAGTTGCACATATAAACATTATATGTGCATATACAGAAGTTGCACATATATGGAAGATACGTGGATATAAAAAATATGTGCATATACGACAGTCGCACAACTTTTATATACACACATATTACATATTTCATATCTTCCATTTATGCACAACTTTCGTCTATGTGCATATCTTCTATATATGGACATTTACGGAAGTTATGCATGCACAAAAATTTTGCATATATGGAATAAATATGCATTTATGGAAGATATGTGCATATACATAATATTTACTTACACATCATGTATGAAATTAGTTGAATCACATATCCTTCTCTACTCTTTGAGCATTGAGTTGCTTTCAGTGTTAGGGGTGCTACTAAGAACTTATGATAATAGTGGTTAATCCAAACTTTCCCTTTGTGGCTCTTAACATTGAAGGAATACCTTCCATGTGAGGCATGTAGATGGAACATCATACATATTAAACATGTGGACCTAGATTTGATATCATGACATTGATTAAGATTCTTATTTTATACGTGTTTTTTCAAGGAACAAAACAAGCTTACTTGGTCCTAGGTCATGGTCATCAAATTGTAATCCAATTCTAAATTGGACTGATTAATGCACTCTACATATAAAAATAAAGGGAAATGACCACAAGCATGATCTCTTTCCAATCACACCTCACCCATGGGGGATTCACTCAATGAACCTCTAACATATCACGTGCTTTCGTGGCATATTAAACAATACCATTAATTTGACTACATATTGGAAAATACCTCTAAAAATCACATTATTTAACCCCCTACCAATATGAAACCGATATACCTTCGCAGTATAAAAACCCCTACTTTCACTAGATATTGTAGCTATCCATTTTTTCATTAAATTTTTTTATACGCCTTTATATTTTTTCATTAAATTTAGGCTCCATTTTTTATATCTGCTAATATAAAAATCCTCCACCCCCTATATATCCCCCATTATATTATGCCATTTTTTCCTCAATAAATATCCCCCAATATGAACCCATGTGGTATGGTATTTCTCCCCTAGTGAAGCCCCCGTGACCTCACCAATATCTAGTAATACACATATGAATGAAAAATAATTCCATGCACATTACAAATGATATCCTATGAAAAGGATTATCATGCACATTACAAATGCACTTCCATGATGAATGTGTACATGTTGGTATAGTAATAAAGAAAGATCATACACTGAAGAATGATATGACACCCTTGATTAAGTACATAGTTGGTTTTCATACCCCTATCAAAATGTTTAGTCCTGAGATAGTTCTTTCCAACAAGCTATCATGAACCCCAAACATATACTCTTTACGAATGTTGCATCCTTTAGAAGTTTACCAACACTCTTATTCATCTTAGTGAACCATAAGGAGATGACTCGTCATTGTAAATAGATGGTGAACCAATATTATGAGGGTACCTTGGGTGGTGCCTCTATAATATTGGATTGGTGGAATTGTGACATGATCTAAGATAAGGGATATTGCAATATGAGTTCTTATGGATCTTAGTATGGTGATAATATTAACTACTTGTTTAGTTGAGCCTCATGAAGGGATCCAACAAATTCTGACATGTAGGAGTGATTTTCAAAAATGCAGTTAGATATATATTTCAAGAGATACTTCATCATGATGGTGAGATCTAATAGGATATTATCGAGGTTTGAAGATGGAATATTGCCAGGATAACAATAAATTTTAGTGGCGACGGATGCCAGGCCCTAGAGTTGGACATGCCTTTAACCAAGTTGTGCGACATCTCCATCACACATATTTCAACATAGATATAGAAAGAAACGAAACAAAAGAAGATGTTGGGCTAGAGTGCACCAACACGAGGTGTGAAAATGTTAGGTCCCTATAATACTAGTGATTCCCCCATTAATATTTTGTTGTAGCCCTTATTGTTATTGTTGTGCCCTTATATTATTATTGTTATGTCGGCTTTGATTATATTGTGACCCCTTAGACTCCTATAAAAAGAAAGGAGGTTTTTTCATTTGTATCATCTGTTAGTGTCAGTCTTTCTAGCCTTCCTCCAGTGATCAAATATGCTCTTAAAAAGTGATTTTGAAGTGTCAAGGTCAAATTTCGTCATTTCAGTGAGTCTTCAAGCAAAATTTGGTCACTAGGCATTAGGTCTAGGGTTTGCTCTCACTCTTTTCAAAGTTGCCCAAATGCCAATCTATGTCACTATTCAGATGTGTCTATCATCATTCATAGGGTTGTCATTATCATGTCAGTGTCTAATGAGTAATTTTACATCTTGTTCATGCTTCAGTTGTGCCTTGGCAAGTTCATTTCCCTCTCCTAGGGTTTTGAAGCCAATTTCTCTTGGACGGTTAAATCATCAGAAAAACTTGTATCCAGATGTTCATACACCTTCCCCTATCCTTAAAGTACCTTATCAAACACTTCCCATCCATTAGATCCGCCAAATTTCTCATTTTTCCACAAACCCTAGTTTCTAGCTACAACGTGGCAATTTTCTAGGTTGGGCCTGTGTTTTTCCCTTTTGGACCCTTTCCCCTCACTCAATCTCTGAGATTCCACTTTCCCCTACTCCCCAACATCCCTCCCCACTACCAAAAATTTCCCCAAAAATTTAGAAGCCCCCTATCCCCTTCATTTCGCTCCATTTCGACAAAATTCCTTGTTTCACACATTGGGACAAGTCGCACTCAAATGATGTTCCAGAGCAATCAAAGATGATTTTGGGAAAACTGAGAGAGATTTTTGTCCAAAACATGCCAAAGAAGAAAAACCTCCTTCACTGTTTTCACAGGTGTCATAGTTTGAGAGAAATGTCAAAGAATACCATTGCCTCAGGAGAATCAAGGGCACCTCTGAAGTGACCTTGGGAAAATCAAGTTTTCACCTAGCTTGGTTGGCCAAATGATTTTCTTGATGGGTAAAATGATAACTAGACACAAATGTCTTTCCAATGAGCTATCATGAGCTCAATTTGGGGTTGAGGAAGGCATTCAAAAGTTGACTGCAACAACACACTTCCTTGAGGCAGCCTCATTTGGCACTTTTTGACCAGTCTTTGGAGACTTGACTTTTGATAGGGCAAATGAACTCCAATTGAAAAATTCTAGTCGGGCTGGAAGGTAGACTCAAAGATCTTTCCAACGAGCTATCCTGCACCCGATTCTGACATCGGTAAGGCCTCCAAAAGCCTCCTGCAAAAGGGAACGACCCGTTAGGGCACCTCCAGCAGTGTAAAAATTACACAGGCGCGACCCGTCAGAGGCACGCGACCCGTTGGGAATTCCTCCACCAAATTTCACCAGTAAGCTGCCAAACAACCCTGGATTGCTTCAAGGTTGCAAGTAGGCCTCTCCTCATGAAAATACATTGTTTGCCAAAGTGTGAAAAGTATGTGAATGTGGTTCAAAGCCAATCATTTTGAACTAATGAATCCAATGCATATTTGCTCAAAAATGTCAAAGTGTTGTTTGAACTAGGGTTTGTCTTGTTGTTTTCAAGGTTATCCTTTATACCCCCACTTTCTCCCTACATCCTATTTCCACCTCCCTCATCATTTTATTCATTCTCCCTAGTAAAAAATATCAAAAGCCCTAAACCCTACCCCTATCCCTAAAAATCAAGAAACTAAACCTAAACCCTACCTCTCATAAAGCCTTTGCAAATCATATATATGTGATGGGGTATATATCATGATTCCTTCCCTTAACTCCATATTTCATATGTTTTTCCCAATTTCCCTTCAAAGTCTCCCTTCCCTAACATTCCCCTTGTGCTATTTGTCCCCTTGAAACAACATCTCAAACAGTTGAAACAACATTCAAATAGTCAAAACAGTAGGGTATCCCATGGGAGGATTTTATCTCTTGAGAGGCTATGCTTATCCGGCTCAATGGTCATTTAGAGAGGCTGTTGGCTAAGGCCAACCGAGATAAGAAATTGCTGAGAAACATGAAGAACCATTATTGGGCGAGAATGCACGTGTGCAATGCAAAAATGAAGATGTTCCAAAGGCAGCGTGTGCAAGGAAAAAATGAAGATGTTCCAAAGGCGGTTGGCCAAGGCACAAAAAACGGAGAAAGAGGCCCGATCCCCTCCATATCTTGGCCGAGGCTTCACTCAAGGATCAAGGCACTAAATAGCCTAGCCACAGCACAAATCCCAAGAAATTTCGAGCATTTTGGGTAAATTTTGGTTTTTTCAGGCAATTTACAGGTTTTCTCCATTAAGGGGTCTCACCCCCGGTGAGACCCTTCATCCTGGAAACTCCATTTTGCAAAAACTCAGCATTTCCAGATTTGTCATGGAAAGTTACACTTGCTCAGCCATTACTAAGAAATTTCATCAAGTTTTGGGCCTCCAGAAAGTCAAAAAACATGCAAAAAATGACTTACTGCCACATTTTTGACACACAGAAAGCAGTCTTGGGAGATTGCAATTTTGGAAGGGCAAATGACCACCAAATTAAGACATTCCACTTGGGTTGGAATGTAGACGTCCAGGCCTTTCCAACAAGCCCACTTTTTCCTCATTTGGAAACCTAGAAGTACCTCAAAATCAGCTCCAAAGTAGCGCAACGCATTAGGCAGAGGTACGCGACCCGTTGGGCAGTTTTCACAGGAATTCATCTACAGCTCAGGAATTTGCCCAACTTTGACCAGTTTTGACTTGAGATGGTATTTTTCACCCTATTTCATGTAATTAATGTATTTTCATGTTGACATGACACTTATTTACCTATTCTAGAAGATTCATTCATGAAATAGCAAACATTTAATGAATGAATTGGTTTCCTAGTTTCTGAGGCAAGTTGCTTTGACTGCCTAGTTTTTAGTGCTAAGTTTAGAAATGGTTGAAACAGCTCCTAGGATAGTGAGCTCGACCCATGGAGGCAGGGAAAGAGGTCAGATGATCTATATTATGTACTTTATTATTCATTTTCATGGTTGGACTCTTGAGGGAGAATCTATCATTGTATTATTTCACTGTATCTCTGCAATTTTTGGCTAAGGAAGACCAAGGTTTTGCAGTCCTTTTTCAGATTCTTGTTGTTACATGTATTGATGATGTGTTTCTATATGTACCTGTAAGTGTGTTATGTGAATCATTTCCTTTATTTTCCTTCTGCACATTAAGCAAACGAAGTGTTAAAGTAAGGATTCATGACTGTCATGCTCTGCTTTTAAGTTTGTTTAATTTCAATGTTTTCTACTGTTTAAGGAGAATTCAAAGTTATTGTTTTCTCTCCTTAACTCCTCACCTATCATTCCTAATCATCCACCTCAATCAAAGGCATCAATACTGTCTCCTACCTCGCCCCAAAGAAACCCCTACAGAAACTGTGTCCAATCCCCGCACCCAAAATTGCCATCCCCTCAATTTGCCACCAAAACCCTTAAAACCCCAAATCAACCCTTTTGATCAGTTTACTAGCCTAAAATCAGTGTTACCCTATTGGTCATCGCATCCATTGAAGATTTTACCGAGATTGACCGGAGAGAGCCTTCTCCTGCCCCATACGGCTAGCTACGAGGCTAAATGGTTTGATGTTGCCTTGAGGTTTGCCTTTTTCAGCCTGAGGTGAAATTTCAAGCGTTAACATACTGGCGACCATATTGGGGAGAAAAAATTATTTGTTGATTGATGTGTTGGTTTCAAAAGTCTTAGACAGAGCCTGAAGTTATGCCAGATAGCCTTCGAAAACGCTTTTGCTTTGCATAAGCGGAAGTACATAAACGCCGCTTTAGTCAATCTCCGCGAGCTTGTGAATACAATACTTCGATTGCATTTTACCCCAGTACATGTATCAAGTTCAGATCTGATTGTTGATAGTGGAGAACGATCAAACACTGACAAGGCTGAAATCATTCACTGGCAACTCTTTCACTGAAGAATCCAGCGATCAATGCTTCATGGTGACTTCATTGCAGAGAGATCAGTAGCTGTGAGATTTTCAAGATGGACCGAATCACAAGACGATATGCTCCATTGAGCCGAGATCACATCCCCGGTTTTCCAAATAAAATTCCAAAGGTAGATTGGTCAAGGAATTTGCCTACATTTAATGATGATGGTAAGAAGGATGCTGCTTTACATCTAGTTAGATTTCATATGCATATTCGCAAGTTGAAGGTGTATTTTCCTGAAGATTGCTTAATGAAGATATTCTTGGCCACTCTGGAAGGTGCAGCCCAATCTTGGTATGAAATTTTGCCGCCTGCTTGTATTTACTATTTAAAGTATTTTCATGCCTTGTTCATTGAAATATATAAGGACTCTTATCCATCATTAAATTTGGTTCATGACTGCTGCAAGCATGCTTATAGTTTTATTGAAAGCCTTGAGAAATATTATGAAGATGATAATTTTATGGATATTGAGATCATGGAGGCTCTATACGAGAATCCATTTCAGCAAAATGAAGAGAACCTAGAGGATTCCCATAGAGATGATCATGAAAATTTGTAGCAAGACCAAGATCTTAGTACAGTGGAAAATGAAACAATTTCGCATCTTGACAGTCAACAGAAATTGCATGAAATGGATCAGAAGTATGAGGAAAATCTGTATACTCCTTCACTTGAAATCAATGAAGACAATCATTGTTTGAACAAAAGAAAACAAAAGGTATTACCTCCTCTATATGAAGATGAGATAGATCTACTTTTGAGAGGTCTTGCTCCAGGTCAAGTTAACGTAGAAATGCAGTGTGCACATGGTCAAGAAGATGATGGTGGACCTTCTTCCTCTTCTAAAAAGGAGGGTTTTGTTGTTGAGACCATAGACAAAGATTTTGATCCAAATGTTCTCATGTCATCAGAACAGAGCCTGCATGAGGAGGTAATTCAGTCAGTTCATGAAAAGAAAGATGACATCTTCATTCAAGTAAGTGAAATAGTTCCTTTGGATGAATTTATGGTAGATGATAGAAATGTCATTTTTGCACTTCAAGAATCAGCTGAAGTTTCTTTCCTTATGATTGAAGAATGTAACAAGGAACTTGATAATTTGGTTATGATACCATATCAAGATGACCTACCATATTTTCAGACTACAGAAGATCATAGCATACAGGATTACCTTTCAGATTCTTCATATGTTTCATGTGCTGAAATGCTTTTCCAAGAGGAGATCTGCTCATCTACTTGTTCAGAATTTTTTGAAGCCCATGAGCATACTTTTACCAAAGCACATGATGAAGGCAGATCAGAGTTTGAAACAAAGGATACCTTGTTCTTTCAGCAGGAAGAGGCAGTGGCAAATCTTCATGTTTTTCACGATCCTCTAGCAAGTTTGTTGCAGCCAGCAGTGATAGTGTTTATTGCAGTGTTCAGTGATGAAGGAGATCATGGTCATCTATGTTTTTGGATGCCCAGGGATAGGTTTGTATTGTTGACTAGAAGATCTAATCAGGAGAATCAATCAAGAAGGCATCTGCTTGATTGGTTGCATTGGCATTTTGATATAGTTTGATGGTATATTTTCTTGTAAGAAACATAGGTGGTTGTCATCATGATTTCAAATCTTGGTGGACTGCTGCCCTTCATAAGCTTTGTAAGTCTTGTTTTAAGTCAAGTCATGAGTCATGTGTGTTTGGTCTGTTGAGTGAGTTTTTCAAGTTATTTCATTTTGCCATCGAGTCGGTTTGAGTCAAGCTTCAATTAAGTTTCAGTCAGTTTTCAATCAAGTTTTCATTCAATAAATGAGTCAAAGTCTTGTGTCGTTTGCCGAAATAATGACTCCATCGCCCAATGGTTGAAAGCACTAGTCTGCTCTCCCAGAGGTCTACGGTTCTTGGTACCTCCAAGGAGCTACCATCCCCATTGGAGCCAATGTTAGTGTCAGTCTTTCCAGCCTTCCTCCAGTGATCAAATATGCTCTTACAAAGT
>APFE030280526.1:0-78053 GCA_000404065.3 Pinus taeda | reverse complement strand
TCAATGCTCATTTAGAGAGGCTGTTGGCTAAGGCCAACCAAGATAAGAAATTGCTGAGAAACATGAAGAATCATTATTGGGCACAGATGCACGTGTGCAAGGCAAAGATGAAGGTGCTCCAAAGGCAGTTGGTCAAAGCACTAAAACGGAGAAAAAGGCCCAATCCCCTCCACATCTTGGCCGAATATTCCTTGAAGGAGCAAGGCACTAAATAGCCTAGCCACAACACAAATCCCAAGAAATTTTGAGCATTTTGGGTAAATTGGGTTTTTCAGGCAATTTACAGGTTTTCTCCATTAACGGGTCTCACCCCTGGTGAGACCCTTCATCCCGGCAACTCCATTTTGCAAAAACTCAACATTTCCAGATTTTTCATGGAAAGTTACACTTGCTCAACCATTACTAAGAAATTTCACCAAGTTTTGGGCCTCCAGAAAGTCAAAAAACATGCAAAAAATGACTTTCTACCACATTTTTGACACACAGAAAGCAGTCTTGGGAGATTGCAATTTTGGAGGCACAAATGACGACCAAATTCAGAAATTCCACTTGGGTTGGAAAGTAGAAATCCAAACCGTTCCAACAAGCTGACTTTTGCTTCATTTGGACACCTGGAAGTACATCAAAATCAGCTCCAAAGTAGCGTGACCCGTCAGGCAGAGGTACGCGACCCATTGGGCAGTTTTCACGGGAATTCATCTACAGCTCAGGAATTTGCCCAGCTTTGACCAGTTTTGACTTGAGATGGGATTTTTCACCCTATTTCATGTAATTAATGTATTTTAATGTTTACATGAAACTTATTTACCTATTCTAGAAGATTCATTCATGAAATAGCAAACATTTAATGAATGAATTGGTTTCCTAGTTTATAGAGGCAAGTTGTTTTGACTGCCTAGTTTTTAGTGCTAAGTTTAGAAGTGGTTGAAACAGCTCCTAGGATAATGAGCTCGACCCATGGAGGCAGGGAAAGAGGTTAGATGATCTATATTATGTACTTTCTTGTTCATTTTCATGGTTAGACTCTTGAGGGAGAATCTATCATTGTATTATTTCACTGTATCTCTGCAATTTTTGGCTAAGGAAGACCAGGGTTTTGCAGTCCTTTTTGGGATTCTTGTGGTTACATGTATTGATGGTGTGTTTCTCTATGTACCTGTAAGTGTGTTATGTGAATCATTTCCTTTCTTTTCCTTCTGCACATTAAGCAAACGAAGTGTTAAAGTAAGAATTCATGACTGTCATGCTCCGCTTTTAAGTTTGTTTAATTTCAATGTTTTCTACTGTTTAAGGAGAATTCAAAGTTATTGTTTTCTCTCCTTAACTCCTCACCTATCATTCCTAATCATCCACCTCAATCAAAGGCATAAATATTGTCTCCTACCTCGCCCCAAAGAAACCCCTGCAGAAACTGTGTCCAATCCCCACACCCAAAATTGCCATCCCCTCAATTTGCCACCAAAAACCATAAAAACCCCAAATCAGCCCTTTTGATCAGTTTACTAGCCCAAAATCAGTGTTACCCTATTGGTCATCTCATCCATTGAAGATTTTACCGAGATTGACCGGAGAGAGCCTTCTCCTGCCCCGTAGGGCTAGCTACGAGGCTAAATGGTTTGATGTTGCCTTGAGGTTTGCCTTTTTTAGCCTGAGGTGAAATTTCAAGCGCTAACATCATCCAAGAATTGTTCATTTGTGTAATGTAAAGGAGGTTTCCGCCTCGAAGAGGCTGATTTTGAAGGTGTTAATCTATCTTTTCTTCTATTTTGTGAGCTGGTTGAATAACATTTGGTATGTTAAGTTTGGATTTTAAGGTTTTGCTGCTCGAAACAGGTCATCATGGCATTCTCTCTATAAATTTTTTCGATGACGTTTCAGAAGCTAAAAAAAACCCATTTGAGCTGAAATCTCTCTGCAACTTGGATCCAAATTTCAGATCTTGTATCGCTATATTTTTGGAGATATGATCTAAGGAAGCTAGGTTTTGGCAGGATCTTGAATTACATCCCAAACATGTGACCTTGGGAAAATCATCATAACTTTTCCTCTAAGTATCAGATTGAAATTTCATAAGAAGTTATAGAAAGAGGACGAACTTTAGTTTTCTGTGTAGTGTTTTTAGGTCCTAAGGTCAAAACGATGACACGTGGCATTTAATACAATTTCGCTCTACTGAACCAATCGATAATTAGGTCATCGTGAGAGATTTTTCATAACCCTTCCTTGGAGAATCCAATCTTGATCAGACCTACAGGGTTGGAAAGAGGTCTAAGAGGGCTACCACACGACACAATTTCAGGCCTTGGATATCCAAAATTACAGAGATACAATAGATTCGTTATCGAGCTCCTACAAAGTGAGAAAAGGTGTGTATTTTTTTTTATTTATTTTGCATAAGATTGGTTTGAAAAATTAGTTTGAATAAATTCAAAGGGCATAGTGAAGATTTATTATCATTAATTTATGTCCGAAGAAAGAAAATGGAAACACCTAGTAAGAAACCTGAAAGCTCTAGCAATGACTCATAAAGAAGAGAAATAAATACAACATGATATATCAAAATTACGAGACCAAGTGCAACAAAATTCACTCTCACAAAAAGTAACATAAGCTAAGATGGATAGTTTAAAGAAAATCATGGAAGCTAAGATGGATGATTTAAAGAAAGGCATGGAAGATAAGATGGATCGTATAGAAGAAAAACTTAAAGGCAACATGGAAGAGATGAAGACAAATTTGAGAAATTTGCTACAAGAAATGCTCACTAATGGAAAAAGGGTAGTAAATGAAACGCATGATGAGAAAAAAAGAAACGTTAATCATGATTTCATAGACTCTAATGGTGGATTGAAGACCCATCATGTTCCAAAGATCGATATGAGGAATTTTGATGGCAAGGATCCTATAACATGGATACTATAGATAGAGCAATATTTCGATCTCCATAATGTGCAAAACACACAAAAGGTATGCATTGCAACTTTATATTTAGAACCAAATTAGTTTGTCTGGTATCAATGGATTTTCTCTCATAAACAAATTGTTGCTTGGGAAATTTTTGTGGAAGAAATGATAGCACATTATGAGGATACAAAAAACAACACTTTTTTTAGCCAATTGATAAATCTTAAACAGAAGGGTTCAATGATGGAGCACATTGAAGACTTCCAAAAATTGAATATAAGGGTAAAAGATATTCCAGAGAAGCATAGGGTTGATGTGTTCGTAGGGACTTTAAAGGATAACATCCAACATGAGTTTCACCTTTGGGAACTTGATTCATTGGAGAAGGAATTCAGGTTAAAAATAAAAATGGAAAGCAAAATTATGGCAACAAGGAAGCCTACCACTCACAGCTATAAAGATGGAATTATTTTTGCCCCTACCCTTACACAACCTACAAGATTGACACCACAACAATTGTAAGAAAAGAGAGAAAAAGGGCTTTGTTATAGTTATGATAAAAAATACACTAAAGGTCATAACTGGGATGAGAAGAAATTATTTTACATAAATCGTGAAGAGGATGAAGAAAAGGAATAAGAAACGTGCAAAGAATAGGATATAAACCAGGAACAAACCCTATAGAAAGAAGAAATGAATCCAACCATATCTTCTAAAGCATTGACTGGAATTACCACTCCTCAAACTATCATGATAGAAGGCCATATCCAGAAGAAAAAGGTAATAATGTTGATTGATTCGGGTAGTACCCATAATTTTATTCATTGTAAGATAGCCAAGGAATTGAATTTCTTCCTATATCCAGCGCCAAAGTATCAAGTGATAGTTGCAAGTGGAGGAACCATCAATTTACATAAATTTCTTTGTAAAGTGCTATAATATCAAGCTATCCATGGGAGAATATTTATTGAATAGCCCAATGCTTTCCATTCCAATGGGTGGTGTGGTGCTGATGTTGTACTAGGAGTCCAATGGCTACAATCCTTGGGTACAATAACCTTTCATTTTCAAGAACTTTTCATGAAATTCTCTTCAAAAGGAAAGGAAGTTGAATTAAGGGGTATCGTAGGGAAACTGAGAAGGATAATAAGCTCTAACAGAATGAGAAAGCTTATAAAGAAAGAACAATGAGGCATAATTGCACAATTATGTTCACTAGAGGTTCCCACATCGAAATCATCCATTTCTCCAGATCTCCAAAAAGTCTTGGACAAACATTGCAAGGTATTTGAGACTCCCAAATGCCTCCCACCTATTCATGATCATAATCATGCTATTCATTTGATTCAAGGAAGTGTTCCTCTAAACATTAGGCCTTATAGATATCCCTATGCCCAGAAGAGTGAAATTGAACGTATGGTTGCATAAATGCTAGAAGCTGGTATAATTCAACATAGTCAAAGTTCTTTCTTTGCTCTTGTAATATTGGTGCACAAGAAGGATGGGTCATGGCGTATGTGTCCAGATTATAGGGAGATGAACAAGCTCACTATTAAAGACAAATTTCCCATTCGTGTCATTGATGAACTATTGGATGAATTGCACGGATCAATTTACTTCACCAAGTTGGATCTTCGTTTAGGATATCATCAAATTAGAATGAAGATTGAAGACATTCCAAAAACAACATTTAGAAGTCATGAGGGTCATTATGAATTTTTGGTCATGCCTTTTTGACTTACCAGTGCACGTTCTACATTTCAAGGTTTGATGAGTTCCCTTTTCAAACCCTTAGAAAATGTGCAACAACAAGTCTTGGAAGGATCATGGTCAACATGTTGATAGGGTGCTTAAACTATTGGAGGAGAAACAATTATATGCAAAAATCTCCAAATGTTTCTTTGGAGTACAAGAGGTGGAATATCTAGGTCATATTGTATCTCATGAAGGTGTGAAGGTAGACCCTAGAAAAATTAAATCCATTAAGGAATGTAAAATCCCCACATCCATAAAGAATCTACAAGGATTTCTCGGTTTGACAAGGTATTATCGCAAGTTTGTTAAGAATTACGGGCGAATAGTAGCACCTCTAACAACATTATTGAAGAAAGATGAATTTTCATGAACTCTAGAAGCAAAGAAGACCTTTGAACATATTAGAGAGGAAATGTGCTAAGCACTGGTCTTAGCTACACCAAACTTCACAAAAACCTTTATTATGGAATGTGGTGCATCAGGAAATGGAATTGGTGTTGTTTTAATGCAAGAAGAAAGACCCATTGATTTTGAAAGTCATCCAATCAAAGGAAAGTATTTACACAAAGCTATTTATGAGAAGGAAATGTTGTCAATACTACATACACTTAATAAATGGCGACCCTACCTAATGGGAAGACACTTCAAGGTAAAAATAGATCATGATAGTCTTAAATACTTTTTAGAATAAACATTATCTTCAGAAGAGTAGCAAAAATGGGTCACAAAAATTTTGGGTTATGACTTTGAAATCATCTACAAAAAAGGGAAGCAAAATTTATGGTAGATGCACTCTCAAGAAAGGATGAGGATGTGGAAGCATTTCTTTGCACCATTTCTATTAGACAACCAGATTGGATAAATGAAGCAAGGGATGAATGAAAGAATGACAAAGAAGTCTTGGATCTCATTCAAAATTTACAAAAGGATCCCAGTACGTCTGATACATTTAGTTGGAAAAAATTATTTGTTATGGTACAAAGATTGCTTATACCTATGTAAGAATTCCCAACTCAAACAAAATATTCTTATGGAATTGCACACCTCTCCCTTAGGAGGGAACTTAGGATTTTTAAAAACTTACTAGAGGGTTAAGAAGGAATCTTTTTGGGATGGCCTTAAATCAAATTTTCAAAAGTTTGTGGTGGAATGTTTGATTTTCCAATAAAATAAAGTTGAAACAATTAAAGACCCCAGGTCTATTACAACCTTTATCCATTCCAAGCCAATGTTGGGGGGAGGTTTCAATGGATTTTATCACAGACTTACCCAATTCCGGAGGAAGGAGTGTCATCATGGTGGTAGTTTACAAACTTACCAAGTATGCAAACTTTTGTGAATTATCACATCCATTTAAATCCAGTACAATTTCTACTGGATTTATGGAAAAAATTGAAAATCTACATGGAAACCCAAAGATTATTGTAAGTGATAGAGATCCCATTTTCACTGGAAATTTTTGGACATAATTATTTTCTTGTCTTGGCACTCAATTAGCTCATAACTCATCTTATCACCCTCAATTTGATGGACAAACTAATATAGTAAACAAATTTTTGGAAGGATATCTTCATTGTTTTGTATCTGATAAACAAACACAATGGGTAAAATGGTTGCCTCTAGCTGAATGGTGGTATAACACTTCCTTCCATACTGCAACAAAAATGACCCCATTTATGGCACTTTATCAATATCATCCACCATCCATCACATCATATTTAAGAGAAAATTCTAAGGTTCAAGCAGTGGAAGATCACATCAAACATCAACAACAAGTTCTCCAAGTCTTAAAGGATAACCTCACTTTGGCACTTGGAATAGAATGCAACAACATGAATATTAACATTGCAACGAAAGAAGTGTTGATGTAAGTGATTGGGTTTTTTTTCGACTACAACCATATAAACAAATGCCCCTCAAGCAAACTAAAAAGGATAATAAATTATCACCAAAGTATTATGTTTTGTACAAGGTATTGCAAAAGATTGGTACTATGGCATACAAATTAAAGCTTCCTACAGCTTCCGAAGTGCACCTAGTTTTCCATGTTTCATGCTTAAAGAAGGTTATAGGTGACAAATTCCCAGTTCAAACAATATCGGAATAACTTGATGAGGAAGGAAAAATCATATTGGAACCTGAAGAAGTTGCAGAAACAAGAACTTGATAGCTATGAAATCAATCAATTTTGGAGTATCTCATCAAGTGGAAGAATTTACTCACTGAAGATTCCACATGGGAGGGTGAGACTTTTATACAGAAGCATCCATAACTACTAAAGCATTGAGGACAACACTTTTTTGAAGGAGAGGGGAATGTTAGGTCCCTGTAATACTAGTGATTCCCCCATTACTATTCTCATTGTAGCCCTTATTATTATTGTTGTGGCCCTATTGTCTCCATATTGTTATTATTATGCCCCATAGAAGCCCATTATTGTTATTGTTATTATTGTGCCCCATAGAAGCCTGTTATTGTTATTGTTATGACAACTTTGATTATATTGTGACCCCTTAGACCCCTATATATAGAAAGGAGGTTTTTTCATTTGTATCATCAAAGAATTTTTCATTTGTGTAATGTAAAGGAAGTTTCCCCCTTGAAGAGGTTGATTTTGAAGGCGTTGATATATCTTTTATTCTATTTTATGAGTTGGTTGCATAACATAAAATTCAACACTTGGTGTTTCCATTAGGCACACATGGAAAACTTGGTGGCACGATGAATGTGAGTGATGCAACATATGACTTGACCTAATGATGGGTGAGGAGGATACAAACAAAACCATAAGGAGTAGCATTGATTCCTTAGGACATTAATTGAAATGCCCCTAGATAAGCAACTAAGAAGTGGATGCAGTCATATGAGTTAGACCAAAGTAGGGGCACCCTACTAGAATGATGGTGGGTCAAATCCGCATGATGAGTGAGCCAAAATTTGGCATCACCAAGATGGGGAAGTCGAAATTTTGTGTCACTCAGATGGGAAAGCATAAATGTGGCATTGACTAAGATGAGGTGAGTGAGTTGAGCAGGTGAAATGAAATTTGGTGCTTGGTGTAACAAAATTTGGCGACTAACAAGATGAAACAAATGATGACTTGACTGAATTGACTTACAAAAGAAGGAGGGCAAGAAAAAATGAAAAAAATCGAAGAAATATAAGAATAGCAATGAACAAATATAGAACCAAATGGGACAAAGGCATGTCGTGAGGAGAGGAACTAAGTGTGAATGATGTGGGAGCCGAGATAAAGAGGCTCAAGCTTGTGGTAGGGTAGGGTTAGAGGATGAAGACAAGCTGACAAAGCCAACTCAATAAAAGAGGAAGATGAACTACAGCAAAAGGAAGAACAACCTACAATAACGTCGTGGAGTGGCCTAACAGGGTCAACATATTCTATGGTTGGTTTTCCTTGTATGTTATGGGTTTCTGGCTTCAAGTCTTCATTGAATTGTGCCATTTTCTTAGGAAATTATTGTACATATATATTTTAATAGAAGCAGAAAATTGGAGGGCTATTTCCATTGAAATTGTGCCTATGTATGGTGCTGATATTGTGTTGCATATGATGTTCATGATTTCTATTAATGGAAGATGGTATGATAATGATGTTAATGCTAAATAAGATATATTATTCAAAGTTTTTATCTTTATTAATACTATTAAAAAAAATCTTACAAATTTTCTATATTAAAAGTGTTTTTGTAAACTTATCTTGATAAATATTTATCCATAATATTTTATTTTGAAAATTTTCAATTAAAGTTAATATTTTTCATTAATTAAAATATAAACTTTATTTTTTTATACAAATGACTAATATTAAGTTTATTTTTTATATAAATCAACAATATTATAATCATATGAGTTCATATTTTCCCTTCTTTTCAATTATGATAATCATTATGAAAATTAAATTATTATAATTTTTATATTTATTAATCTTCTTCAACAAAACTTGTATAAACAAAAGTGGATTATATTAATGACCACTCAAACCATTACCATTTATAATTTATCGTTAGACAAAACTTAAAAGTAGTCTATGTTTCATTTGAAAATAGATTCTTAAAATATAGACTTCAATTAATTATAAATATTTTTAGAATTATTATTTTAAAAGTTTTTATTATAAAGTTTAAAATATAAATTAATCAATTTGTATATATATAATTTAGAATTCCACTAAATTAATAAATTGAAATTTTATTATAAATCAAATTGCAATATTCAAACTAATCTAGTTAAACACGATGAGGAGGAAGCTCAATTGAATAAAGGAAATGAAACTTATAATCTGTATGAACCTTAATTTAAAAATGGAAACGTATAAATAATCAATTTATTTATCAATATAAGAGAAAAGAGGAAACTTATAATATACATGAACCTCAATTGAAACTTATAAAATAATAAATTTCTTTTTAAATATAATAGAAAACTGGAGGAGATGGCATCATCTTACACCCTCAAACTTCTCGTCCATGCTTAGTATGTTCCAAAGTAAAGTTGTGGCTATGGAAACTTCCTTTGTTTACGCTAAAATGGATCCATCAACCTGTAAAATGATCTGCTTTTCAAGAAATTGAAATCTAGGTTCATGTAATCATGATTTTGGAGAAATTTGGTTTCCAAAATATATCTGCAATGTAGTTCACTGAAAATATATCTACATGTCTTTCACCCATAATATTTCCAAGGAATTTGAATATAACCATGATTTTCCATATATTTCTTTACAAAATATATCTATAACGTACTACACTCAAGTCTTTAAGTTCAAGGCTGCATACTATCTATCACTGTATTTGGGGATCGAGGTGGATCTTTTTCTTAAAATTGTTGCATACTATCATGACAACGAATATTTGTGTAGTTGGGTGGAGGATGAGGGGGAATAAGATAAGGAGATCATGAGAAATTAAGGCCGAAATCAACTTGGAATCTTGTCCTGTGGAAAATTTCCTTGTGCAATTCATGTCATGGGAGCTCCATCCTTCACCTCTGACTCCCTTTACACCAGTGATGGTCCCCTTCAAATGGGAAGAAGTACCTGGAAAACCTAAAAATCCATAAGAACCCAACAAGTTGCTCTCACAAACTAATTTGTTCTCTGTTCTTCATCTGTTGCCCCAGCCCCTAATGCATCCTTGGTAGCCAAGATGTGTCCTACACCGAAATCTCAATCGGGCACTCACTGCTCAGCAGAGCAGGTCCAAATTTCGATCCTACGACACTGAAGATAAAAGAGTTGTATACGTCTAAACAAAAAGTCTCGAAGAAAACATTGGATTTATTATATCATCATTGGACTAGAAGCTGCGATCACCGTTGAATGGGGACATTACACCTGCTTATTTTCCTTTTCGAGACCTAAGTTTGCCCGAAGATGCAGTTTGCAGGCTAATAAACAAGCCAAATTTGAGCTTCATCAATGTTTGGAGGAATTCTAGTCCTTAAAAGTAGAAGCCTAAACATAATTTTCCCCCTATTTCATCCTGTTGTAGTGGGGATCTCCTCATGGACTAAGACAACCTACACGGTTCTCACTTGGTTGAGCCAAATACAAAAGAAGCAAGAACATATATATATTTTTTAGGTGTTTGAGGAAGAGGAAGGCGAGTCTATTTTTTCAAGATTTCAATTATTTGATTTTCCTACGTTCCACTCAGAAACATGGAACATATTTGTTGAACATGAGGGTATCATGTATGGTGCATGCCATCACTTCCGCTAAGAGCATGACATACACGGATACGAAACAAAGGTCGGGAAAAGTTAAGAGGTGACTTTGTCGGAAACATGTTGGGTCATCGGAGACCGGATGAGTCCACAGATGCATGGATGGATGTATGGGTATGTTAGTTGTACTACTAAGACTGTATTAAACACCTGATGGCTACACAAATATTGGTTTCCCTGAGGAAGGGGATTGTGCAATCAATAAGTGAACTGTACAATTATATATTAATTAGTTTATTAAGTCTTCATGTCACAATATGTATATAAAGTGAAATGTATATGTATATAAGGTGCAATTTATGTATTTAATATACAAGTTATGTTTTTGTTGCGAGTATGTATGTTTGGAGGTGTCATTTTGTGGGAGTAAAACTAGTTTTTACTATATGAGAACAGATTCTCTTATATATATATATTGTTTTACAATGGATAAAAATGAGTTGCAACCTCCACTAAAAAATCAAAGGATATTGTTGTGTGATATGTTCTTAAATAATGTTTTTTTTTATATATATCTACGCATTCCTCTATTTTATGGAAGGTTTTTTTCCTCGCCTTTTCTTTCAATAAAAGAACATTAAATCCAAGTTCTATGCAAAACCGTTAGCCATTCATGGCCAATAAAGCTAGATAATATGTAGTTAAATGGTGAGGACTTTTAACACTAAGTGATACCTGTTGAACGCTCCTCAGTTCTGATAAGTGAGACAGGAGGATGAAATTTCGGTTCCAACCTTGAACATAGGCATAACAAAAAAAATCCGTGGTAAAATATATATCAAAGACAAAGTATGTCATGTAAATTTGTTATCATGTGTTTTCTTTTCAAAACCAATTAATTTCCAAGGTTAAGAGGATGGGAATGACAAATTTTATATTAAATAAACATGAATATATCATAAAAGAGTGGTCTACTCTAGGTAGACTTGTTTTGTCTACTCTCGCTAGATTGATTTCGGATTAGCTGGAAAATTTAATTCATTGGAACAAATTCTTATCTATTATGGTTTCAAGATATTCTAAAATTTATAATGAAATAATTTCGTTTTATAAAATTAAAAACTTATCTAAAAATTTTGAATGCATGGATGTTAGTGTAAGGTTAAAGATAATAAGAGACATATAAATGTTTTAGAGTCTTACCTTATGTGTGGCTACTTGCAGGGTAGAAATTTAATTAGATTATTGAAATTTCATCTTTATTGTTTATAAATGATTTTACTAGAAAGAATTTACCACGCATATTTTAAAACATTCATGAGCAAAAATATTTCAACTATTTCCTCATGAGTGAGTCCATGTCAACATGGAAAATCTATTGATGTGATCTATAAACTTGTTCTCTCATTGGACCAAGGGAAAAGAAACATTTGATTTACACATACCTTTAGAAATATTTTATCCCTTCTCAAACTTTTATATTTTTCAACATAGAATTTAATATGAAAGATCCTAGAAAAGGTTTGAATGTCTCACCATTATATGATAGAATGCTTATTTGCATCCATACAACTTGTAATCGACATAAGTTCAACAATAGACTAGTCACGATTGATGGTTTATAGAAAATCCTTTTATTTTCTCTGGTCAACGACCATATTGGGATTGCACACGAGGCTATTGAGAGGAATAATGTTTTTTCTCCTTTCAACAAGGCTATGAAGAGGAATAATGTCTTCATCCACTATGTAAGATCAACCATCCATTGATTTTCATCTAGAGGAATGGGGTAATTATAATTATTTGTATTTTTAATTCTGCGTTAATAGTTTTTTTTTTTTTTTGCGTGTGTCTATATATATATATATATATACATAAAACTATTAACCGTCTTATCCAATGTGATAGCAGATGTCCTTGGGTTTTGCTCATGTATCGAAAACCCAAGGGCATCTGCTTTCCACATTGTATAAAGACGGTTAATAGTTTATATGTGTGTGTGTTATATATATATATTATATATATATAATTTCCATGTCACCGAAAACCCAAGGGTCTCTCCTCTCTACATTAGCCAAGATTGTTCTTGAACTATGCATTTCGTTAGATGTCAAATACTTTGCACTGAGCTTACATGGACAATGAGCCCCTCTTACCTCCTCCTCATAGGCCCAACCTATCCACCAATCACTACCATTGCAGGTTCACATTATCCTGACACCTCATATCATTCCATAATTCCTTATTCTTTCGAGAATAGAAGGTTAGGCTGACCTGCCTGTGGGTCCTCCCTCCTCCAGTGAAAGATCTATCTAGCTAGCATGTATGGTGGGGACATATGGTATCTTCCTGATTAGTCTTCCACCACCAACTCCCTATTGCCACCATGACCACTCTCACGTCTGTTAGGAAAAATACTAAGAGGGGGGGAGGGGGTGAATCAATATTTTTAACTCACTTTAAGTTTTCATTTTATTATTCTGAATTATGTATGCTATTATTCTTTATGCAACCATCTTATGTACATGACTTGATTGAAAGAAGACAACTTATATATACTTAACCAATTCTTCTTAAGTTCCATCATATCTTTATCTTTAACCAATGCATTATTAATTTCATCAGACATATAGTATGCAATAAAGATAAGAACAAAATATCATGCATAAGAATCACAATAACACATGAGAACACCATGAGTTTTTGGTGGAAAAAAAATGTGGGAGAAAACCACGGTTCTCATCATCTCTCTCTTCTTTCTTATTATAATTAAGAAAACTTCATTAAATATTGTACTGGCACAAATCCTTACCACCATGCATGTACCCACATGCAAGAGGCTACAAACTCCACTCGTTCTCCAGCAGCCACTAGAAGGGAGCTACAACACCCTGATCTCATTTACTGGTTCCTACCAAAAGGGAGCACCTGCCCCTTTGAACAAGTTTACCAACTACCACTTGAAGCAAGCTCTGACTCCCTTAATAAAGGCGTCAACCCTCAACATCTCTTTGTGGACCATGTTTCATATTATTTCATACTAGATCCACCTAATTAAAAACATCAAAACTTGTAGGCCATCCTTCATCATATTTTCAAACTGGACCCACTTGCAACATTATGCTCAATACCAAACTGAATATTGAATCTAAACTTCAATAAAAAAACCAATTGAAACAATGTATGATTAGCAAACCAATCATTGAATTGAATCTCAACCAACCATTCCAACTAGATCAAACCAATCAATAACATATATAAACTATCATAACAATATCATACCAATGCACAACCACTCATAAATATACCAAGCCATACATTGTTAACTATCACATAAACAAAGTACTTCAAAATATATACACTATTGTTTTGAAGAAAACCTATGTATGTACACACTTCCTCTGTATTACACCTCCGTACATATCTAAAATCGTTGACTACAACATCATGAATCATTGAAACACTCAATTAACTACTAAACCATATATAGATCATTGAACCAATCATATATCAACATACTATAGTATTATTACCAACACTTAGTATCGTTTGTCAGCCGTTTTACCTACACTTAGAACAATGTTCTTTAGCCCTTGAATTAACAATGCATCAACTACTTTTGTATACTTATCAAGTTTGGCTCTACCTTTTCCTAGAACATTTGTTAGAGCACTATTTCCAAGAATAACCTTACCATATTTGTTTTTCTTGAGAGACTCAAAATTGTTCTTATCTCCACACATGTGATGAGAGCATCTGCTATCTATGTACCAATCATCTTCATCTTCAAATGAGCACAGAGCAAGGCCCCACTTAATTTGTTCTTCTTCCTTTTTCTTAATATGATATGTACCAGTGGATTCATCTTTATTCAGTCTTTTGGAAACAATATTCTTATCTGGTTGCTTGCCATGTTGTCTGTGGAGATCCATAGACTTGTTCCTGCTTACTTTTTCTACATGCCCAAACTTGTTACAATTATAACATCTTATGTGACTAAAGGAGTAGAGGCATCATAATATTTCTATTTCATATTCCTCCTATTGCAATCAATAGCTTTGTGACCAAATATGTTTTAAGAAAAAAAATATCCCTTAAAGAAACCCAAGTTCTTGGGAGTTGATGATCTTCTTGTGAATTTGCTTCTACAATTAGCTACAAAGTGTCCAAAGTTATGATAGATAAAACATTAAACATCATTGTTCAAAGGGGAAAATCAATCGATACTTCAATATTGAGGAGGAAATGATTTCCTTTGAAAATTCACTTTCATTGGTTGTTGGTCTTGTTTACTTCTTATCTCTTTATCAAGAGTTTCATATTTTAGATTATTTTCCATTAAGTTTCTTACAAAATCCTATGGACTAGATTCTCCTTTAATAGTTTCATGAAATCCAAGACCAGATTTAATGGTGGGAGACCCTTGACTAGTAAGAATGTTATCCAAATCTTAGTAACATATTGAAATCTAAATTTCTTATCCTTTTCTACCAGCTTAACTTTTATAATATTTACCTCAACCTATTTTTCACCTCTAGTCTTTACCAATTTTCTTTCTTAAGCCGATTTTCTTTTTCTTCAAATAATTGAAGATTCTCGTCATAAAGTTTGTTTGACTTTTCAAGATCATATTTGAAAGAAATGATTTCTTCTTCTAGTCCTACACAATAATTGGTTCTTTCTCTAAGGTATTTAATTGTTGCATCTTCTTCATTTCTTGTCACCACCTGCAAATTTCTGAGTTTATTTCTTAATGAAGCTACTTGATCCTCTAGCCTTTGACTCTAAGCTTCCCTTTCCTTATATTGTTTTCTCATTCCTTCTTTCAACTTGGTTTTGAATGTGACAGTATCATATTTGTAGGAACACTCCTTTACATCAAACTATTGAAATAGCTTTTTGTTCTCTCTATTTTCATCTTAAGCCTTTTAATTTATGATTCTAGGGATATTAATTTTGAATCTAATTTTTCTGCAAAATGATTACTTTCATTTCTACCCATAAGAGAAATTTTACTATTATCATCATCACTACATGAGCAAGGGAATGGAAAATTGATAGTACAATGATCATCACATCTAGAATTAAAACAAAAACTAGTACCTAGTATTTATTCATGAATATCTTCATTATTGATCACCAGAAAGCGAGGTGATGCTATAGCTGAATATTTGCTGACATCAATAATCATCACTTCATCGCTTTCATTGCCATAGTTTTCTTGAACCGACTTCTTCCCTTGAGTTGCCTTCTTCTTTTTCTTCTTTCCCATTGTCCTTGATTCACTCTCAAGAAGTTAAGCTCCTACTGGAGCGACCTCTTCTGTTTCCAATTGTTAGTAAAAATACTTTGGGGGGGGGGGGTGGGTGGCAGGGCTAAATCAGTATTTTTAACCCAATCAATGTTGTTAGAAACAGATCATCAAGATAGACACATCGTTGAAAATCCACACCAAACAGAGAATAACTCATCAAATTTCATCATCAAGCTACAATGAAAACCCTAGAACATATGTGTGACATCGATGAAAGATATCAATGTATGTATGTAATTACCATGCATAACACCCACGTATAGATATCAACATAGTGAATACCATATCTCAGAATATATATATGACCCTATAGAGACATATCGACATATGTATGTGACCATCCAAAGATAAACCTACATACATATCTAAAAAATTTCACTACAAACATAAATTCACTCTCCACAACCTTTAATATCAAAACTACAAACTTTTGAATAATTCATTTAGATCACAACATCACTATAACTATAGATATATCATTGTTAGTTACTTATACATCTCTAATAAGTAATTCAATCAAGCATATATGTCAACATACTTCATATCTTTCAGATCTGAGTCTTCTCCTTACTCCCTGGTGCACACTTGTTCTAGATCATATCACACATGAATGTCCCATTACATGCACACTTAACACCTTGGTCTCCATCTCCGTATATAGTTTTTAGCCTTAAAAAATACCTTAGTTAAATCCCTTGGTAATTTCATTAGTATTATTTGACGTGATCAAATAACCATTGTCGCTCTAATTATTATGGGCCAATACCATTGTAATGACTGTTGGTATCCAAATTTCCATGGTTCAGATTATGTAAGTGACTTTCACTCATAGGACCTATGTATGTATGCGACCCTTCTTCATAGGAACCACGTATACTTTCTTGAACTTTTAATTTTGTCATCCAAATGTCATTGAACTGTCATTCCTCTGTCCATCTCCTCTATAGCATCTGTACCAAACTGCATGAGATCATATTATCACAATGTTGAAATGAAGTACATATTTATCAATTAAGTTTCCATCAAGGACAATGCATTATCTATAATTCCAACAACATCACCTTGCTCTCTGCCATCTCAGTGATAGCAATTTCCTATCCTCTTAATCTCTTTTGGGATTGTGGCATCGAGATGACATCGTTGGCAGGAATCTTCTCTACCAATAGGATGTGCTTATACCACTTCATGGAGTGACCTATGTCATCCCACAATCTTACCTCTTGGCGCTTTATATTTGAATCCCTCTTTAAATTCACATTTGAACTTTATCGGGTTGATTCGATGAGTGGGATAGTCCTTGATAAGTAACTTTGCAATGATGGCACTGGCCTATCCACATAACCTTCTTGCGTCATCCTATCAGGTTCTACCTGACATTTTCATTTACATCTCCTGCCCATGCTTCCAGGTTGAGCATCGAAGCCTATGTGGTTGTGGGCCAACCTTCCAACCAATAGAAACATTGTCAGAGCATTTAATTGTGTCGTGTCATCCAATTTCGCATCCTTGGGTCGTATCCTTACACAACTTTTGCTCTCAATTTGGGTACGTGGTGCCAATTCCAAATCATCTCACACCACTCATCCTGCTCCTTACCTATATCTTATGTGACTACTCTGGGGTGAACCTAGTGGGATGACTTATTAGGTTGGTCCATCACTAACCAATGGCATAACGACCAAGATTGCATGGATGCCAGTGTGTGCCATCTATCGTGATCTTGGTTACTCCCTTTGCTTCCTGTAACAAATATTTTGGGCTATTCCCTTTGGACCATGTCAAAACTCTTACGACCAATTTCCTAAGGGGAAAATCAACTGCCCAATCGAACGTCTCAATGGCTAGGGCTTGATATACTAGAGGATAAGGTTTCCCACTCTTCTCTTATAAGTTCAGGGTTTGATCCCTCTTCATCGCAACAAGTTTTGCTTCTAATTCTCTGCCATGACTCAACTAAGGGACTTTGACCCTGCCTCATGCAACGTCTCAGAAGGGGATCTTCGTGATTGCTCCAAGAGCAAGCTCTACTACTACACAAACTTCCTTGAGTTAGCATTTTCAACCATGGATCTACCTCAGAGGTTCGACAAGCCTCTAGATCAACATCAAGGTTCCATGCTGATGCCAATCATTTTTTAAGGAATTCCATGGTACTACCCCTCCTGATCTTGGGTGAATCCAATTCCAAGGTGTTCCTCAACTATTTACATTCCTTGTTCTTGGACAAAGAATATCACACATGCTAACATATGATCTCCTGTGACCCTTACCTACCACGTGATTGGTGTGAGCTTCTAATAGGTCTCCACCCCACTCGCCACACATCTCTGTTACAATAATCCAAGTCAAGCATGTAAGCAGCTCCATGCCACCCCAAAAAAACTTTTGGTGCCTCAATGGTGACACTAGGAAGCCAGCAAAAGATATCCAATCTACTGAGAATGCATGAATGACGTGCACTTAGGTAAAGCCCATTGGCTCCTCTAGCCCCAAGGGAAAAAAACCTCAAAATTAATGCAATGCCTACCACATGGGAAAGAAACTTGTAACACAAGAAAATAAATGGATTTAAGTGGACTTAGACCTTGCTAAGTAGACAATCTTCCATGTAACTATTTGATATAAATAAAAGGGGCCTTTGATCCCATTGATTTAAGTTTTCATTCAAGATCTTATGGATTTTTTTGTAGCCTGCTATATCTCTATAATATTTATTTATGTGTAGCTTCCAACACAATTAAACATTTATTCAGAGTAATGCTCAACTTAGTAATATAGTATAGTCCTCAATCTCGTGTGGTTCTTTACGTAGTTTGTGCACTAAGTGTTTTATGTTTGACATCATTAAGCTTAATCACACAACATTCATTTCCATATTTAGAAGCACATGCTTAATTAGTTCATTATCACCAAAATTCATGTCAAGGAAGAAACACACACTAATATTTTAGACACTCTCTCCACCCAATGATAGACAATTGCAACCACAGTTACTTGTAGTTGTCACCCCTGAGCCTGATTCTAGAGTCTTAGGGCAATGCTTTCTTAAGGGATTAAAATACTAGTTTCCAACTAAAACAAGGACTCTAGAGGGCTTCCTTCCTCAATCCCACTAGCTGACCAATGCTTCCTTCAATAACACATGGAGTCTAGAGGTATTCCACCTTAACCCAAGTGCTCATACAAGGATTCACCCCCTTTTAGGGAGTTGAAAATCCATTGTTAAAATAACTCAATAACCACAAATATTCAATCGAGTCTTCCTTGAAGCTGCTTCAAGATGGCCTCTTCCTAGCTTTTCTTTTATTTGGCTTCAGAGTCTACTATCTCAACCCATAACCTCAAGGGGACCGAAGTTGTTATAACGCTCCATAGATTCCATCCCAACCCACAACCTCCAAGGACCCAAGTTGTTATAAGCATCCAAAGACCTCTATCTCAACCCACAACCTCCATGTATCCAAGATGTTACAAGGTTCTAGATACCTCTATGTCAACCTAGACCCTCCAGGGACCTAAGCTTTTACAGGGATCCTATCTCAACCCATAGCCTCGGGGGACCCCAACTTGTCACTGGGCTCTGGAGACTAGTATCTCAACCCACAACCTCCAAGGAAACAAAGAACCAATCCCCTTATTTTCTCTTCTCTTCTCTTAATATCTACTTGTCGATTTTCTCTTGTTGGATGCTTGATTTCCTCTTCCTTCTCTGCCTGCCTCTTTCCATATCGAACAGATTCCCCCTCAATGCTTCTAGTCCTTACCTTTGAATGAATCCTCCTAACATATTTTTACTTGTTTTACATTTGTTATTGCATCCTTGCAATACTTAATCTCTCTGTTGGGCTTCCTGTCCTCTTTCTTGTTTTTGTTTCTCAAGCAACATGGGCCTTCCTACTTTCTTTTGTAGCCCATGTAATTCAAAAACCAATCTCTTAAATTCCTAAAACAACTAGTTTTTAATGCTTTTCCTGCAATTCAGGTTTTCTTTCACAAGAAACCACATAATCCCAAGTAATCCACCCTCCTCCCCAGCTTTGCAATTCATGAATCTGTGACTTAGTCCCCCTTTTTTCAAATTTCCCATATTGCAAAAATATTTACAATGTAGTTTATGAGAGAAGCATGGGTGGGGTTCGCACATTCCCCTCCCCCTTCAGGGAACATTGCCCTCAGTGTTCATTTTCCCTATGCAACACCATAAAAAAAAAAAACAAAACATACTATTTCATGGAGCTTTGTAAACACAATTCTATACAATATTTACAATCATATACACACTTGATTTAACCAAAAAAAAAGAATGGATAATTAACTTTCATGGCATCATCCATTTCCCACATGCCCTCCTCTAGGCCAAAGTGCTTTCACTGCCCTTTGAATTTCTCTATGGCTCAATTTTGGACCATGAGACTCCTCTAGTCTAGAATTCACATTTGCTCTAGCTGGAACTCTCCCTTTGGTTCCACCTGTAGAACCTATCAATCAATCACATGATTAGAGTCCTGTACATATATTTTAAGAAAAGAAACATGGAAAACATCATGAACTCTAACTAATGGAGGTAAAGTCAGCCTATAAACCATGGGTCTGATCCTCTCAATGATCTCAAATAGCCCACAATACCATGGTGCCCGCTTGGCACATGTCACAATCCTTAGGGAACTCTTCTTGGGCTTAATCCTCATATAAAAATTCTCCCTAACTTGGAACTCTTCTGCACTTCATGCTAATTTTCATAGCTTTTATGCCTTTCTTGTGCCACTTTCAATTTTTTTTTTATGCTCTAAAATTATTGCTCCATATCCTTAAGCATATCAGGTCCTACATGGACTTTGTTCACTAGATCATTCCATCTAATAGGAGAGTTGTAACTCCTTCCATATAATGCCTCAAATGGGCTCATCTTTAGGGATTCTTTGTAATATCCATTGTTGTATGCAAATTCCATAAGTGGAAGATTTTCTTCCCACTTCTTCGACTGATGCATCACATACATTATTAAATTATCGTCCAGGATTCTGTTAATCCTCTTCGTTTTCCCATCTATTTGGGGATGATAGGCTATATTAAATGCCATTTTGTTCCCATTTCTACAAATAATTCCTTCCAAAAGCTAGAAGTGAACTTGACATCTTTTTCTAACGCAGTCTTCTTGGGGATGCCATGCACCCTCACAATCTCCTTTATGAAGATTTGTGCAATGTCACTAGCAGAATTAGTGGATTTGACTGCTACAAAATAAGCTACCTTGATTAGCTTATCCACCACAACCATTATTGTGTCATGTTTCTTGCATGGTTTAGACAATATTGTAATGAAATCCATAGAAACTACCTCCCACTTCCATTCCAAAATAGGGATATGCTGCAATAATCATGCCAGATGTTTACACTCAGCCTTTCCCTATTGGAATTGCATGCATTTCGCCATAAAATTGATCACTTCCTTAAAATTCAACTAATAATAGTTCTTTTTAATGGTTGCAGCAGCAGTATAAAGAGATTTTGTTTTAATAATGGTTATAAGGATCTTTTGATACCACAGATGGCCTGAATAGGGCTTAGCATGGGACTCTTTCATTATTGGTCCTTTCATTTCATCACGACACATAAATTTAGCCTTTGAACCTGATTTGGCCATCCCCAATGAGGTGAGATTCTTCATCCTCCCATTTTGAAACAACATTTCTTTCGCTTTATGATATTTTTAATCTTGTAGTCCAACACTTTTGACTCCTTCTATCAGATATGTAATATATGAAGTTACAACTTCCAAGTGATTTGCTTGGATTCTTCTACTCACAGCATCAACAACCTTGTTTTCTTTACCTTTTATGTACTTGATTTCAAAGTCAAATTTGATGAGTGTGGCCATCCATCTTGCTTTCCTTGCATTCAAATTTGGTTGTCCAAACAAATACTTGAGCCTACTATGGTCTGTCAGGAGGGTAAACTTCCTGGCAAGGAGATAATGCCTCCACATTTTTAAGGCATGAATAATTGTAGCCAATTCCAAATCACGTGTCACATATTTTACCTCATGCTTGTTTAAAATCTATGGACTCATAGCATAAAACTTTCCCTTATTACATAAACACTCCAATGAGTCCCTCTTTGCAGGCATCAATATACACCACAAAATCCCTGTCGGGATTTGCAATTCCTTAGAAGTGGTGCATGGGTGAGCAATTATTTTAACTTATCAAAGCTTTCTACACATTGTGAAGTCCACTCAAATAGTTTTCCTTTTCTCCGCAAGGTTGTACTGGCATGGCCTATCTTGGAGAAATTCTGGATAAATCTCCTACAATATCATACGAGTCCCATGAATGATTTAATTTCATCCACATTCTTTGGAGTTAGATAGTCCATTCTCACTTTGATCTTTTTAGGGTAAATTGAGATTCCTTCATTAGACACTATATACCCCAATTAATGTACTTGTGACTGGAAGTCACACTTGCTGAGATTTGCATAGATATTATGCTCTCTCAACAATTGTAACACTATGACCAAATGTTTCTCGTGCTCTTCTTTCGTCCTTGAATACACTAGTATGTCATCAACAAATACAATGACAAACTTGTCCAGATAAGGATACAACACATTGTTAATCAAGCACATGAATGTGGTAGGGGAATTTTTAAGCCCAATGGGTACCAATATGAACTCATAGTGCCCATATCTTCTCCTAAAAGAATTTTTATGAATGTCTTCCTCCTTGATTCTTACTTGATGGTAGCTTTACCTTAAGTAAATTTTGGAGAAAATTGATGCTCCTCTCAACTGATCAAAAAGATCATCAATACTTGGTAATGTGTACCTTTTCTTGATGGTTACCATATTTAAATTCCTTTAATCAATGCATAATATGAACATTCCATCTTTCTTCTTTATAAGCAATACCAGTGCTCCCCATGGGGACACACTTGGCCTTATGTGGCCCTTATCAAGCATTTCCTTCATCTAGAATTTTAGCTCAACCAATTATGGGGTGCTCATCCTTTATGGAGCCTTAGATACTGATGTTGCTCTAGGTACTAGCTCAATAGATAAATCTATCAATTTGTGAGGAGATAATCCAGGAACCTCAATGGAAGACATCTGTGTACTGCTACAAAAGAAGGTACTTTTGTAGCAATTCAATTTCCTCATCTTCTATTTCTTTGTCATTTTCCTTGTTCTTGGAAACTTGCACTACAAATAACATGCATCATTTTCTTATGTTGCATTGTGCTTGCATAGCCATGATTAACCTAATTGAAATGGGATTTTTCCTCATGCAACAATTTTTTTGTTCATTTCTCATCAAAGCGTTCAATTGGTTTTTATAGCATTCTACCTTAGTCCGGTGTAAGTACAACCATTCCATACCCATAAATATGCCATATGCAACCAATGGAAACACAATCAAATGGGATGTTGTGGGTATGCCACTGAGTTCAACTGCACATGGCCTTACCCAATGGCTGATTCTTCTCTTTTCACCAATTTCCCACTAAACCAACCAAGGTTCTTCATGCAACTCCTTGCCCAAATCACATTTCTCAACAAGTGTTGGGCTGAAATAGATATAATTAGAACATGGATTAATTAAAATTGAAATGTATTTCTCTTTTAGCTTATCTTCCATCTCAATGATGGATGTTTAGCGATTTTCTTGACGATTGTCCACTACTACATTAATTCTTTGGATACTTTGAGCTACTTCACCCATTGTGATTGCCTCCTGAGCACTTTCAATATTTGTCATAACATCCAATGGATATGGATAGTCTCTCCTCCTGTGGTTCTCACCACAATTTCAACACTTGAGCAGCTCTCGGCCTTTAAGCTGGGGCTGTGCTGATGTAGTTTGCTACACATTTTCTTATCAACAATGTTGGCTTTCTACTGGAACTGTCTTGTCTGAGTTGGGTGCTTACCTTCTTTCCTTTCTAAGCTTCTCTTGGGCTAATATTGTTATGTTCAATGCTACTTTTAGCTTGCACTTTTAATACCAGGCATGTGTTTTTCTTTCTCATAGTATTGTGCTAACTTCTTGATAACATCCTTCAGGGTTTTGTGTTCCAAAAACTCAATTTGATCCTTGAATACCATAGGAAATTCGATGATGAATATTTGAATTTTTTCTTTTTCATCTTTGAGATATGACACATACCTCAATAGTTCTAATGATATAATCATCACTAGAAAGTTGAAACATTTTGAGTTAATAGAATTCTCTTTCCTTATTTTCATAATAGTGATTAGACAAATATTTCTCTGTAAAGAGATTTTAAAACTCATCCTAGGTCAATTCTTTCTCAACAGTACCTCCAACATTCTTCAAAGCCTCCCACCATATATATGTTTTTCCCTTCAAGCTATAGGTTGCAACTTAACTTCCATATTCTAAGAATAATCATGTATTCTAAAAAGCATTTTCATTCCCAGCAGCTAAGCTTCTGCATCCTCTACTTTCTTCATATCCCCATCAAATGTGGGTGTCTTGGCTTTATTAAATTCTTCAAGCATTTTATCCTTTCCTATGCTTCCTAAATGATGATGATGGTAATCATGATAATGGTGATTGTGCCTTCGAGCAACAAAACTAGATGGTTTGCTCGAATAATGCACCTGTGTGCTAGTTCCGCTTCTTAGGGTGCTTAAAAGTACATCTCCTGGCACTGTGTCCTCACTTCATCGCTCGTGTCTCTTTCTTACCTCCCATCATATTATCCATTGTTGTTCTCCTCTGAACCATGAAGCCTTTTCTTCTCTCTATGAATGACCCTCAATTCATATTGCCTTTGTCTATCCCAATCTGAGAGACTTTGTAGGATGACTGCATTGATCTCTACTTTCCCTTATTGGTCTCTTACCAGCCTCTCATTATCAACCTTAAAGCTTCTCACCTCAGCCTTCAGGCTTTTCAGGGTGTCCATCCATTTTGGGTAGTGATACCCTCCCCCTTGACCAATTGATCTCTCTTCTTCATTATCTCAAGACCCATCACTTCCATGTCATGGTTGATTGGAATTATACTTAACCATTCTCGTTCTCATTGCTGTCACTTTTTTACTTTATGATTCTTGTGATGTGTTTTCAACCACAGACATTGCTCTAAGACATTTCAAAATAATAAATAAACATATAATGACGACCATTCACAAGCATTCATGTTTCTACCATGGGGTTTTCTGCTACAGAAAAACAACCGTGTTAGTGTGAAAACACATTTACAAATCAAATGCATTAATCATTCAGTCCTTTTATCATGATGGTCCTGCTCTCACTGAGCTAGTGTCAACCAAATAGTTCATACTAGAATAACTTTACCAACAAAATAGTACTCAATAATTTAGACCGACTTTTAACACCTAAACAGTTAATTAGTCAAATTTTTCAAAATCATCACTTGCTTATTATGAAGCCCATCCATTCCAAGCATTGAACCTAGATGCTCTGGTAGCACTCTATAACATCACTTGACCCCTCATTTACCTTTAGAGGAATGGGATAGCTATTATTTTTTTTCTTAATTTTGTTGTACATGTATATGTATATGTATATGTATATGTATACGTACATGTACATGTACATGTACATGTACATGTACATATACATCTACATCTACATCTACATGTACATATACATCTACGCCTACATGTAGATATACACACACACACACACACACACAAACACACACACACACACACACATATATATAATATCCATGTTCACCGAAAATCCAAGGGCCTTTTCTCTCTGCATTGGCCAAATTCCTTTCGGGTGTGTCCCACTAGAAATGTCACCTCACTTACCCTCTCTTAGCAATTCCCAAATAATGTGTTTGGCTACCTACAAAATACTCTGCACCAGGATTACATGGACAGTGGGCCCCTCTTACCTCCTCCTCATAAGTCCAACTTGTATGACAATCATTGCTTCCATAGGTTCAAGTTATCCCGACACCTCGTCTCATGTGATAATTCCTTATTATGTTGGGAATACAATGTCCAGCTACCCTAGATGTGGGTCCTCCCTCTACTAGTGAAAGACTTGGAGGACTTGCATATATGGTAAGGCTATATGGCCTCTCCCCATTGGCTTACCACAACCAACTCCTTCTTTCTACTACGACCACTCCCACATCATCATGCTTTCCTCCATCCCAATGCTTTCAATTTCATACCCTCTTAATCTCTTCCAGGGTTATGGCATCGGGCTGTCATGGATGGGAGGAACATTCTCCACCAATAGGATGTGCATGTATCATGGCATGGAATGACTTATGCCATCCCATGATATTACCTCCCAGTGCTTTATATTTGAATCAAGCTTTAAACTTCTGGGTGAAATTCCTCAAGGTGACTCAATAAGTGGGTTAGTCCCCAACCAATAACTTTATAAAAATAGTGTGTACTCATCCACATCACCTTGTTGCGTCATCTCGCCAATTTTTACCCAACGATTTCATTTATGCTTCCTTTCCATGCTTCAAGGCTAGGCATCTGGGCCTATGCGGCTATGGGTCAACCTTCCAGCCGATAAAACGTTGTTGGGGCATGTCATCGTGCCACATCATCTTCTTTCATTTCACTTGAATCTCCTCTACTCATGCCCTTGGAAGCATTCTAGGTGAAACCTCCTGGCTACCACCTCCAAGACAGTTTTTTTAGCAGGTCGCACCCTTACATGACTCGGACTCTCAATTTAGACATGTGGTGGAACTACCACATCATCCCACACCACTCACCCTACTCCCTTGCACTTGCACCTTATGTCACTTCTTCAGGTTGAACCTAGTGGGTTGACTTGTTAAGTGGGTCCATCATCAACCAATGGCATAATGGTCAGGATTGTGTGGCTGTTAGTGTGTCCCATCTATCATGATCTTGGTTACTCCCTTTTCTTCCCATAACCATTATTTCGGGGTACTCCTTCCAGTCCACATTAAAACTCTCGCGAACAATCACGTAAGGGGAAAATCAACCGCGCTAGTGGAAGGTCTCCACTGCTAGGGATTGATTTCTGAAGGGATAAGGTTTCATTGTATTTTATTATAAGTTTAGGGATTGAACTCTCTGTTCTACAACAAGTTTTCATTCTCATTCTCTGCCATGGCTAGGCTAAGGGACTTCGTCCATGCCTCATGCGATGACTCAGATGGGTATCTCTATGAGAGCCCCAAGGACAACCTCTGCTACCATACAAATTTCTTCAAGCTAGTATTTTTTACTATGGCTCTACCTCAAAGGTCGGATAGGTATCCATATCAACTTCAAGGCTTCATGTCGATGCCAATAGTTTATTAAGGCATTCCACGGTACTACTTCTCCTGAGCTTGGGCGAATCCAACTCTAAGGAGTTCCTATCCTGCCTACATTCTTGGATAAGGAATCCCACACATGCTGACGTAGGTGCTCCTGCTACCCTTACCTACCATGCGTCCTAAGAGGTCTCCACCCCTCTTGCCACATGTCACTAGTACTAGAATCCTTGTCGAGCCTGTAAGTAGCTCCATGGAACCGCGTAGAACCTTTTGGTGCCTCACCGGTGACACTAGGATAACAACAAATGATACCATCCTGTTGAAAATGTAAGGATGAAGTCCGCTTAAGTAAACCTAATGGACTCCTATGGCCCCAAGGGAAACAACCCTCAACATTAATGCAATGCTTGCTACATTGAAAAACAACTTGTAACATAAGAAAATAAATGGATGTAAGAAAATGCAAACCCTAATAAGAATACAATCTTCCATGTAACTATTTCATATAAATAAAAGGTCTCTTCGAGCCCACTGTTTCAATTTTTAATTCAAGCTCTTATGGCTTTTACTGTGGCCTGCATCATGGCATGTTATTTCTCTATTATTTATGTATGTGAAACTTACAATTTTAGATTAGCATGTCGATTCACAAGCTCATGTAATCTACTAAAACAAGAGAAAATAATCTACTTCTACTCTTTATAGTGAAAGAACATAAATATCGAGCAAAAAAATAATTAACAAGAGGAAGAACATCAATGGCACATAACACAATAAATATCCAGGGGACGCCACAACTCAAAATCCCACTATCTGTATTGCATTAATCATAAATACAAGATGATAATGCAATGTGTGTTCTCTCAATAACAATCTGAACACTCAGTATGATCAATCTCCCAGCTCACAAGCAAGCTCAAGCCAAACCTTAGCCTCTTTTGCTGCTCTCCAGGCCCCTATTTCCTTGCGCCATTCGTCAAAGAATTTGGATGAATACAATATGCCCTGCTCAACCTTGAGATTAACCTGCATAAGTATTTCCTATCCTCCACCTGATGACATTCTATGGCCAATATTTAGCCAAATTTCAAAGCCTCCAAGTTTCTAATTCTTTGCACAATTCCTAAGAGAATTAGCCCATATTTAAAGGGAAATCCTCACTGGGAAATCCTCGACTGATTGCATGCATAATATTTAAAAATCAGTAAATCATACAATCGATAGTACATTGTACCTACACTCTAGTCTCAACTGACCCTTTCTCTGAACTGACATGCATGAGTTCCTGATGAGTGAATCTTCAGTTATCTAGAGTAACACTTGTGGATACACCAGTGCACTGACTGATTGTTAGTTTTCTATTAGTTCCACAAATAGTTAGAACTAATTTAACTGAACATGACTTAGTAAATTGAGTTATCTAATTACAACTCACAATTAAACTCATCTTGGACCCCTAAAACTTAGGGATCACACTTACATGACTTCTGATAGACTTCCAACTCGAAATTCCTAAGTTAACTAAGTCAACTTAACTTAGTTAACTATTACAAGTTGCTATGAGAAAATAATTAAAATTTTAATTCACAATTTAATTCACGGACAAATTAAATTGGAGTTTCTGGATTCTATTTTTAACATTTCTTGTTTCTATTTTCAACACTGCCTCTTAACAAGAAAGGAGTTCAACTCGATCCCGATCCTGAACCTTTGGAATCTTCCGCATGTAACACTTCTCTCTAGCATTATTACTCTAGCAACTCCAGAAACAAAAACAAAAATCCAACCTTAATCACAATGATGACTCTATCATCAAAGTCTCTTACTGCTATTGCCTCTGTCGTTTGAAAACTTTGTGCTTCTATTGACTCTTCCTTTCTGCACTCTTGTCAACCCTTCTCTATGCTTCTTCAGTATCTAACTGCTTCAGCCTCTATCACTTTAATCTCTAATTGCATGAATCCCACCGGTTCCTCCTGCTACTATGTACTTTGAACTCTCATAGCAAGGTATGATCCATGAGATAAAACCTCTCAATGTACCCGACCCAATTTCATACCTCTTGGGACTAACACTTCACATCACCCCACCTCTATTATGAAATCAGCTCACAAAAAGATAAAAAGATAGATCAACACCTTAGAATTCAGCCTCTTCGAGGGGGCAACCTCCTTTACATTACACAAATGAACAATTCTTTGATGATTCAAATGAAAAAACACCTTTTCTATATATAGGAGTCTAAGGGGACACAATATAACCACACCGACCTAACAATAATAATATAAAGGCACAAAAATAAAAATAGTGGGATTCTATGGGGCACAATAATAACAATATGGGGATAATAGGGGCACAACAATAACAATAAGGTATACAATGACAATAGTAATGGGGGAATCGCTAGTATTATAGGGAACTAACAAAATGTCTGATCTTCATTGTATACGATGCAATAAATATGGACATGAAACATCCACGTGTAATCTTCCTTGGGGAAAAATTGAACAAGAAAGAAATGAAGGAAAAGGTAAAACCAATGAAAAAGGGAAAGGTAAAGCACCCGAATTCACTCACTATGTTGTGTCACAGTGTAATAATGGTGTAACTGAAGACTTCTTTAATGCTTCACTTGCTTCTTGGAAAGATGATTGGTTTCTTGATTAAGGAGGAACTTGCCACATGAATTTTAGAAGAGAATTTTTTGGAGAATTTACTGACAATGTTGAAGGAGCAGTATACTTTGCAGACAAATCAAAACTCAAGTCGTCATGGCTTGGCACCATCAGGCTAAAATTGTCTGGTCTTCCAGACTTTCTTCTGCATGATGTTTTATATCTCCCAGAGCTAAGGAGAAACTTCTTGTCTTTGGTGCACATCCACTAGCAATGACACTCCATTCATATCTTTGATGGCAAGATTGAGCTTAGAAAAGAATCAAATCACTCACTTGTCATGACAGGGATAGAAGAAGAAAGACTTCTGAAGCTGCAAGGTAACTCTACTCATGCACAAAAATTCTCATACAGTTCTCATTAAGATGAAGGTACATTTCCATCAATTATTTTATGGCATGCTATATTTGGACACTTGAATTACGATAGCCTTTATATGTTGAAGAAAAGTAGTGTTACTAGTTTGTCTAAAATTCCTAGGAAACTTAAACAACGTAATGCTTATATCTTAAGAAAGCACAACAAACAGCCTTTTCATGATTCACATTTCAGAGCACGTAGAAAAATTGAACCTATTCATTCAGACTTATGTGGCCCAATGCATGATCCCTTTGCAAATGGAAATAAATATATGATGACATTTATTGATGACTACACCAGAATGTGTTAGGTTTATTTTTAAAGAACAAATCTAATGTTTTTCAAACATTCAAGAACTTTCATGCATGGATTGAAAATGATGCACAATTTCATATTGGCTCTATTCGTAGTGATAATGGAAAATAATACACTTCAAATGAATTTGAAAACTATATTCGCCAGCATGGGATCAAATATCAAACAACGGTGCCTTATAATCCCAAACAAAATGGAGTAGCTGAAAGAATGAACATGACAATTTTAAATGTGGTATGCTCCATGATGTTTTTCAAGAACATAAAATTGATGTTTTGGGTTGATGCAGTTCTATGTGTTGTATGTAAATAATAGGTGTTCATCTAATGCTATTTGAAACAAGACTCCTTATGAAATGTGGTATGGCCACATTCCTTCAATAAAGCATCTCAAGATCTTTGGTTCCACCTGTTATGCCTTAATACCTATGGAACAAAGAGACAAACTTGTTGCAAGGAGTCGTAAGTGTATCTTCTTGGGGTATTCAAATATCTCTAAAGCATATGGTCTATATGATGAAGCTAACAAGAAGTTTGTAGTATCTACAGATGTGATATTTCTTTAATCTTCCAAGGCTGACAATGTTGTTAAGCGGAAGCTTGATCACTTGGATAGATTCGAACATGAAAATTATTTTCAAGAATTTAATAATGAGGTTCCACATATTAAAGGGGGGATTCCTATACTGGATCAACCTATGGAATCTTCTTCTGATGCACTTTCTCCCCCACATGAAGCTTTAGCTACTGATCCATATGACAGTTTGAATGATGTGGTTGACATAATTGGGGGACTAAATCTTGATTCAGCCCCAACTCAATCAACTGAGTAGCCTGGGTCATCTCAGAAAGGTCCTCCAAAATGGATGACAAGGACACTTGAAAGTGTTCATCCTGATGAGGTTGGAAAGACAGGAACAAGAAGTTCAACCAGACATAATGGAGGTGATGTAGATGATTCTGATTCACCTACTGGTATGAATGTTTCTTATGATTGTGAACTAAATTTGTATACATATTTTGAACCAACTTCCTTTAAAGAAGTTGCTTATCATAATGAATGGAAAGAAGCAATGCAAAAATATTTTGATGCCTTGATAAAGAATAGCACTTGGAAGCTGGTTGATCCTCCATTGGGAACCAAACCAATAGGCTGCAAGTGGGTCTACAAGAACAAGTATAAATCCGATGGATCACTTGACAAGCACAAATCAAGGCTTGTGGCAAAAGTTTTTGTACATAAGGAAGGAATCGACTATGAGGAAACTTTTTTCCCTCACAGCAAAATGGGCTACCATTCAGACACTGTTTGCCTTGGAAACTCAGAACAATTGGAAAATCCATCAAATGGATATAAAAAATTATTTATTGAATGGGGATCTGAAAGAGAATACTTTTATGTCCCATCCAGAAGGATTTGTTGTGAAGGGTCAGGAACATAAAATATGCAAGCTCGTAAAATCCTTGTATGCCCACAAGCAAGCACCACAAGCCTAATACAAGAAGTTAACTGAGCATTTTCTGAAACTCAACTTTAAACATTATGATCTTGATGATGCAACTTTGTTTTTCAAGAAAAATGGAAAAATATTTGTATATCTTGTGGTGTATGTAGATGATCTTTTGATGACAGGGAACAATGAGAGATATAGTGCATCCATAAATAAGGAATTGAGGAAAGGTTTTGAAATGAAAGACTTGGGGTATGTTCACTACTATCTTGGTATTGAAGTAACTCAACATCTTAAATTTATATTCCTCTCTCAGAAGAAGTACATTGGAGATTTGTTGAACACGTTTGGCATGGCTGAGTGCAATCCTTTGACTACTCCTATGGAACAGAACTTAAAGCTCACATCCACTGAACGAAAGTAATTTGAGGATGCAACAAAGTATATACAACTTGTAGGAAGTCTCAACTACCTCACTAGTACCAGACCATTCATTTCATTTGTTGTTGTAATCCTCTCCAAGTTTATGCAAAAGCCTTATGAGGGACATTGGTTTGCTAAGAAAAGAATTCTAAAGTACTTGAAGGGAACTCAAGACTTTGGACTTAAGTATGCGCAGGTGGGCTACTTCAGCTTGATTGGATACTCTAATTCAAACTTAGATGGAGATAAAGAAATTAGGTTATCTACTTCAGGTTATGCGATGGGTCTTGGATCAAGAGTTGTCTTCTGGAGGTCACACAAACAATCAGTTCCAGCAAATTCCACAACTAAGGTAGAATATCTGGCAGCAGCTAAAGCAACAAAGGAATTGTGTGGCTCAAGAAAATTCTAGAAGATTTGCTAGAGAAACAAGTGCATTCAACTCCTCTCATGATCGACAAAAATTTTGCAATAAAGTTTCCCAAGAACCCAAAGTTCCATGATCGAATAAAGCATAACAATACATAATACCATATGATTCGAAATCATGTTGAGGCCAAGGCAATTCACCTACGCCATTGTTCTATAAATGAGCAAATTGTAGACATCTTCACCAATAAGCTTAGAAGAGAAAAGTTTGAAAGATTCAAAACGATGCTTGGGCTCACAAACATCCCTCCAAATTAAGGGGGGGAATGCTGACACATAATCTTTGGGATTAGGTAATCCATGTAAAATAGTGTAAATAGAAAATAAGGAGAATTGGAATATGAGGAGACACTGGGAGATGAAGCCCAAGAGTCTCTCCCTCCATGCATATATCTATGATCAATCTTAATGAAAAAACACAATTTTCTTTGAGAAGTTACCTCCTGGCTTGACATAAATATGTTTACACTTTCGTGGAAAATGAAACACTTTTAAATTTAAAGGATAAAATGTGTTTCAATATTTTATAATTTAGGAGGTTCTAAGATCCTCTCATGTCTCATGCATAAATATCTTATTTTTTTATAATTATTAAAACTGGTGAGGTGAAGTTATAATAGTTTAGATCATCTTTAACTTTTGAATTGATTTTTCTACTTCATAATATTAAAACATTTTTTCAAAATACACAAAAATTGAATTTCAAAGTTTTTTTCTTGGTCGGAGATTTTAAAAATAAATATTCGTAAAAATTTTTTTTTTAATATATTTTATTTAAAATTTTTGAATAATAACAAAAGAAAATGTTTTATTAGTTTTTATAATAAATAACAATTTTATTAATAGAAGTAATACTTGAGATAACAAATAAAATTTAAATAATACCTAATTGAAAAGAAAAAAAAAACTTTGTGATACAAATCAATATATTAAAATATATGGTTAAACTTTGTTAAAATATTGATACGATTGAGAAAATATGTATATGGTTAAACTTTGTTAAAATATTGATACAATTGAGAAAATATGTTTTATAGCATAGCCTGGCGGTGTAAGCCAACAAATGTGATATATAAAAATGTAAATTATTGACCAGAGAGGCTCATTCTACAACCCAATATGAGAGAGAGATGTGTAAGCCCACAAATGTGATATATAAAAAATGTAAATTATTGAGCAGAGAGGCTTATTATACAACCTAGTATGAGAGAGGTGTAAGTTGACAAATGTGATATCTAAAAATGTAAATTATTGAGCAGAGAGGCTCATTCTACAACCTAGTATGAGAGAGATGTGTAAGTATATCTATGTTCAATTTGGAATTGACATGTGTCCTTAGATATACGTGCTTGGTTTGTTTCATTAAATGTATTATAAAACATTAATAATCTCACTCTTTGTGGTCATACTAAGGAGAAGTGGTAAAAATATTTCACTCACTCCCAACCATAAATAAAATATTTCAGGTCGGATATAATGAAAAATAAAAATGAATATATGTGTTTGGTTTGTTTAATTAAAACTATAATAAAACATCAATAATCTCACCCTCATTGTCCATCCTAAGGAGAAGTGGTAAAAATATTTCACTTTCACTCTCAACTATAAATAGAATATTTTGATGTCCATATGAAACAACATAATCTTATTTCAACCTTATAGAGAAATAAAGTAGTTAAAAGTTGAAAAAGAATTATATATACATTATATAAAGCAATTGAAAACAAATATTTTCGTATAGTTGAAACACTTTAAGAAATCTCAATATTTTATGCCCAAGTAAATTTTGATCTATTTTATACATTAAATGCAACATAAGATAATGGAAATATATTATATAATAATATATATATATATATATATATTTTATATATATATATAGTTATTGTCATAGATGTCCATATCAAACCCATTTACTCTTTTCCTTAGGGAAAAAGTAAAATGCTCAATTTTAAAACCATTAAGCCATTCTTTCATAGACTAACAAGATATGAGAGGATCGATTCGCTTGAGTTCAAAGTTTGCATCTGCAATTTGATGTTTTTGATCATTATAGTATTATATATATATATATATAATATATATTATATATATTCAGAACATCAAATTTGTCAGATGCAAACATTTTACTCAAAGCGATTCGATCGCTCTCATATCGTGTTAGATCTATGATTAAGATGGGCTTATATTGGTTTTAAATTTGAAGATTTTACTTTTTCCCTAAGGAAAAGAGTAACTGGTTTGATATATTGGACATCTATTGATAAGTTAAACTTATAATGTCTATGTATTCGATGAGTTAAACTTATAATGTATATGTATTCATTTAATAAGGTGATCTTCAGTGATAGTTATTAGTCTCTGCCAAGACAAGGCTCTAGCAATCAATTTGTCTGTTGACCACTATTAGTTTAGCATCAATCAATGCAAGTTATAATGTTTAACGTTGGAAAAAGGTATTTAGTTTTTAATATTATTGAAAATTGTATTTATTAAACATTTGATTGGATCATAACTTTGAAGGTCTCATTGCAGCCTTTGTCTATAACCGCCTCATATTTTCTCCATATCTTTTGGATGTAGTTGCAATATTTATGCCATGATTTTTAAGCAAGTATTTGCATAAAAAATTAATAGGAACAAGATGGAAATAAATATAATTATCCAGAGTTATGCCTACCATTATTTATGTTTTCTTCAATGTGTTAACATGTAGGAGTGAAAGTGTAAATATGCAAACTTAGTAGTGGTTACTACCCACCAAAAAATTATACAAGTCATTATCCCTTAGTAGGCAATTAAAGAATAAAGACTTCCCATGTTTGAACATAAACAATTTTTTTTATTTTATACAATGTTTTGAAGGATATAAAAAATAATAATATTTTGTTCATACATTTAAAACATGAGAAACAAAAGAAGTTTCCCCAAAAAAAAAATTCAACTCATATACTACATGGCTCTTTGAGGTTGTTATATCTAACAACCCTCACCATACAATTCTGGAATCTAACTAGTTTCCCAAACAAATAAATTCAACTTTGGGTTCTTCATTGACAATAAGTCTTGATATGAGTCTACCCTTATGTGTTTTTTAGTTTTCTTCTAAAAAGGATTTATAAACATCTTGGGTTCTTTCATTCATAGTGAGAGACATGTACAAAGTGTTTTATAGTGTTTCTTGTGTTGTTTTAATTTTTCAAACTTTCTCTGTATCACAAGAAGTTTTCAAACTTTTTATTCCTTCATATATGTTAGGGTTGTTTTGGTTCTATAATTTGTTTGATATTTTCAACGACAAGAACATTTTATCATAGTTTTTCTTTCTATAAGTATCTCGGTACTTTGTGAATTACAGCCTTATGGTGTTTGTGACTTCAATAAATATAGAATATTGCAACAATTATAAATCTTGTAATTCTATCATGCTCTACAGAAGAAATTTGATAGTCACTTAGGATGTTGAATAGATGTTTTAGCTAGCCTGGTAGAAGATAGAAGAATTTAGGGTTTGATATTGCCTTGTATGCACATATCATAATGTGCTCCTATGGACAATATAAAAACAAACAAACAAAAATTAGAAGATAAATTATTTTCATTTTCTTGGGTTGTAATGTCTATGCAAAGAGCAATGTTGTCTCGGGTGAATTGATACCCACACTTTTTTATCTTTACATCTGTGACATCTCTGATAGATTTAAATATAAATTTCTTAACGTTTTTAAATTTTTTAACGAAAATTGAAGACAACTATTAAATATTAGGTTCCAAAAGATTTGATACCATGGCTATTTACAAGAATTTTCTCCATCTCCATGCCTACGATTATTTATGTTTTCTTCAACACTTTAACATGTAGGAGTAAAAGTGTAAATGTGTAAACTTAGTAGTGGTTACTAGACACTAAAAATTTATGCAAGTCATTATCCCTTAGAAGGCAATTAACTTTTCCACTTCACATTTTAATTTGCAATTTTTCTAAAAACATAACATCCACTTAAGTGGCAGGATTAAGATGCCTTGCGACACTTGTTTTACTATAGGTTTTTTTTTGGATAAAACATCATTTTAAAATAAATATAAATTGTGTATTTTTTATTTTAAATATTTTAAAGTAAGTATTTATATGTATATGTATGGTTAGGTAGTTTGTACTAACTTTCAAAAAAAGGATATATAACTATTTTTAGTTTACTACTAGTTTTTCATTTTGGTTCAAATCAAATCAATTATAGAGATTCAAAAGCTTGACATTATTTATTAATAAAATAAAAAGCACATATCTTAAACTGAAAAGATAACTAATCAAAATAGATTGTTAGTGATTAACTACCATAATGCCAACAATGTCGCTACAAAAATTATTGACTAGAAGGTCGGCTCGCTTAATCATATCATGTTTTCGAAGAGTCCACTTGGATTGATGGAGTAGAGTCATTAGTTTCTTCAAAGGCATAAAATTAATTGGTTCTTGTTTCTTGGCTAGGATAAAGACTTTTCTACCTAGTTTCTCAATTTTCTCCATCATTTCTGCCATGTAGTTCAGAATCTCTTGCTAAGTGTATGGTCAATCAAAACTCTCCCTATAATAGTTTTTATGTGCCAATGCAAATTGGAAGCTTGCATATAAGAGGTTTGATGAGACCTTGTTGATGTACCAATATATGGGATCCATTGTGTTGAAAATGGCAACAAGAAAATCCTAATTCAATTTTCCTTTGAATTAAAATAGGAGAAAATTGTAATTCCACATCAAAAGACAACAAGAATAGAGTGGTTCCTAAATGATAGGAGCCTAGGTTGAGTTTATTTTGAGTTGCCATAATTTAATTCAGTTAAACTAAGTTAATGTCAATTAAACTAGTTCCAACTGTTGGAGGAACTAGTAGGAGGTCTAGCTGAGGGGTGCAACTTCAGTGTTCAACCAGTTAAATGATAAATCAACCATAATTAACTCATGCATGCATGAAATTCTAGTTACCCAATTGATATTGGAGTTCAAGGGTAGTGTACTATTAGTGGTATAATTTCTCGAGTTGTACAAGTGGTTCATGTAGTCAAAGAAGGGCCTACAAGGATTGTGCAATTATAATTGGGAATTTCCCTAATTAATAGAAAGCTAATTCCCAAGGAAATAAGAGCTTGGTAGGCAACGAAATTGGCTAATTATTGGCCAGAGTCAACTTGTGAGGTAGTGAGATAGATTATACTTATGTAGAGATTGTTCAGGCTTGAACAAGCATTGTATTTCTTCTCTATTTTCTGACTAATGCAATACAGATAGGAAGGGGTTCTGAGAATTTTCTTTCCCCTTAGATAAATCTCTGTGCGTATTTGATTGAATCTTGTCTCATGTTTATGATGTGATTTCTTGATAAATTATATTTTTTCACTGATGAGTAGAGTAGATTCAAGTCTTTTGTTTTAGCAAATTATATAAGAAGTTTGAATCTACAAGGAATTTCTACATGGTATCAGAGTAGGAATCACAATAGAAGAGAAAATAATTCAAAGTTTGTGTAAGAGGTTCGAATTACAAGATCATTGTTGTAGGTTTTCTCCAGGATTAAGAAGATGAATTCCACTAGACCCAAACTTGAGTATGCTGTGGAAGGAACCACAAATTTTGTGGCATGGAAGATCTATATGGAGGTAGTAATAGATGATAATAGGCTACTAGATTACATCAAGAAATATGTAGTTAAACCCCCAGCAATTGATTCCTAGGATCTAGCTCAGTGGAAGAAGGGTGAAGCTAATGTGAGGAGGATCATATTGGAGAGAGTTCGAGATCCTGGGGAAAAAGCTGGCCAACTTGTTTGAGAAAAAAAATGACCATAGGAAGTTGGCACTAAAGGACAAGCTTCGTAGCATCAAAATGCAGAAGGTTGAATCAATCCATCAGTGCCTGAGAAAATTCACACAATGTCATGATGAACTTGATAGGGTCAGTATTACTATTCCATAAGAATATATGGTAGCTCTAGCTATGTTGGGTCTTTTCAAGAGTTGGCATTGTTATCAGGATTCCATAAATGCTAGAGACAAACTACCAAGCTGCAAGTGGTTATGGTCTGATCTCCTATAGGAAGAGATCAGGTGGAGTAACAAAGATGGAATCTCATCCAAGGTTGAGGATGAGGAGAATTGTGCCTTTGCTAGAAAGGAAAAGAAAGGGAAAGGGAAGAAATTCTAATCCAAATGAGATTTTGGTCAGGTGGGAAAGAAGAAATACTTGTTGAAGATTACATTTTTTCACTATCATGAGTTGGGACACTATGCCACAAAGTGTATGTGCAAGAAGGTTGGTAATAGGCCCTTAGGAGGAGAGACAAGTGAAGCTCTAGCATCAAAATTCGAGTTGGATTTCACACTCATTACATGAATTGTGGCATTGATGATGGGTAGTGTGTGGTCTATGGATAGTGGAGCCTCATTCCATATCATGGGAAACAAATAATTTTTTAGTGACTTAGAGGAGAAGGACCTCCAAAAGCACATCAAGATGGTAGATGATGAAAGGTATAGTGTGATTGGTATCATTACAATTACTTTTCAGAGGGATTCATGTATATTCTAGTTCTAAAGAAGAATTTAGTTTCATTTACTATGTTGGAATACCATGACTACGATGTGATATTTATCAAAGAAAAAGGCTTTCCTCAGACATATCGTCGTGGGACAAGTGAAGCAGATCGAGGTTTGGGTGAAGAACCTCCACAAATTGGATGTAGAATACTATGTTGTTTTGAGCATGAAAGTAAAGAAAATGTAGATCTGAGACATCGGTGAATTATGGCATAAGAGACTTGGCCATTTACACAATAGAGCCTTGAAGATCATGCAGCAGATTTCTATAGGACTTCCAAAGGGTGAACTAGAGCAGCGAGATACATGCAAATGATGTACACTGGGGAATTACACCAAAGCCACCTTTCATGATAAGGACAGTAGAGCACAAGAAGTCCTTGAAAGGGTTCACTTAGATGTGTGTGGACCTTTCTCGATAGTTTCCATGGCCAAGAACAGGTATTATGTTATATTTGTATATGATTTTTCACATAAGTCTTTTATTTTCTTCATGCAGAAGAAAGGCTAGACATTCTCCAAATTTTGTGAATTTAAAGCACTTGTTGAGAAAGAAACTGACACTTAAAGTGAAGTCTCTTAGGATCAATAATGATGGTGAATAGGTGTAGAATGAGTTCAAGAAATTATGTGCAACAAAAGGACGGGAGTTAATAGCACCCCATAACGCACAACAAAATAGGGTAGTTGAGAGGAAGAGCAAAATTATTTTAGGAGTTGCACAGGAAATGTTGCATGATCAGGGCCTATCATTGCACTCATGAGCTGAAGCATGCAACGCAATAGTTTATGTGCAGAACAGGTTTCCTCATCGGATTCTCGGATTGAGTACACCAGAAGAATATTTTTTAGGGAAGAAACTAGATGTGTCACACTTCAAGATCTTTGGTTCATCACTTTATTGTCATGTTTCTAAGGATGCAAGAAAACATGTAGAGCTAGCAGCTAAGTTGGGAATATTTTTGGGTACCAACTATCGGGTGTACCATCCATCTCACAGGATGACAGATTTTCGTAATGATGTGAATTTCTATTAATAGAAGGCCACGAGATGTTCCCTTGAGAGGGAGCTTCATTTGCATGTAGGTGAGGAGATTTTGGCTCCAAAGGAAGAACCTCAAGATGTTGTGGAGAAACCACAAGCAGAGGAGCAGAGTGGAAGCACCCACTCATGAAGATACATCTAGAGATGGAAGGAAGTGCACCGGGGAAGATGATAGATTATTGCATGATGCTAGAGAGAATGTGGGAGCACCCATATTATAGCACAGGAAGAGGAGGTCACCATATCGGTACACCGGGTACATGGCTCTGATGAGTGAGATATTTCAAACAGAACGATCCTCATTTGAAGAAGAAGTGTAGAATCTAGTATGGGTTGATGTCATGGTAGAGGAATATGATTCCATAGTCAAAAATATTGTTTGGGAAGTTGTCCCAAGACTAGAGAACAAGTCGGTGGTAGGTTCGGGGGGGATCTATAAGGTGAAGCAGGTAGCAGACAGAATCATCGAGAAACACAAGGCCATATTTGTGGTGAAGGGGTTCTCTCAGGTGGAGGGAATTGATTATGAGGAGACATTTGCTCTATTAGCAAGGTAATCTTTTATCATATCAATTCTAGCACTTGAAGTGCAAATGGGTTGGAAGATCCATCAAATGGATGTGAAGACACCATTCACAATGGAGTGATTGAGGAGGAGTGTTAAGTGGATAAATCGTTCTTGCAGACAAGACCGATCTCCCTAGTATCAATTGATATCTAGCAACAAACAGGACAAGCAAATCTACTTTTCTCTAAACATATTACAATTCATTAATAAAAACTAAGAGGTGTTTTTAGACCCTACCTTAAGTCCAACGCTAGTTTGTGGCAACCTTGCTCCAACAGCTTCAAAGAGTTTCCTTTTAATAGCCTGCAAACACAAACAAGCACACATCAAAGAACACCTGCATAGCTAATAAAATAAATCATGTCCATCATAGTGATCAAGGAGTCTATGAAATAAACCATTAAACACAGCTTATTGAGAAAAATAAACTTGATTGTATTAACTTAGAAAAAGAAGAACTTTACAACCTTGGTGCCTTGATGCCGTACAAGCTCTTCCCAGGGTCCAAGCAGGAATCTCCTCTACTTTGACAAGCCTTACTCTCTTCCAAATGAGATCAAAAGGTATGTGATCTTTCCTCTCAAAAGCTCAATAAGGAATACTAAGTTCCAACAGCATTTACCCTCAAAAATATTCAGCTCTCCAACCTCCCAAGTAACCAACCCAAAGCTTCTTTTTATAGCGCAAGGGAAGGAGGTTATAGGTCCACCATTGAAGGGATAGAGTCCCTCTTCAAGGGGATAAGCTCCTCAAATCAAGGGGTTAGCTCCTTAAGGAATGGGATGCATGAACCCTCAAGGAGCAAACTTCCCAGTGCAAGATTCCCTCTAGAAGCTTCCAGAATTGACTCAAAGTGAGTTTTTAAGAATAAACTTGCGCCTTTTTAACTTTTACAGGGGTTCGCACCCATAAATGCAGATACAGAGTGGTCATGTGCGCAGGGGACATGACCAATGGGTGCGGTACTGCAGGTAATGCCAAGAGAAAGTGTGAAACCAAAGTTTTAGAGATTTTTAAGGAATTTCTCTCATTTTCAAAGCTTGATATGCAGAGCTGAGGTTTAAGACTTGCAAAGGAGGTACGTATGAGTGGTGATAGACTCATATTGATTGCAGAAAGTCAAAGTGACAATTTTTGTGCAACAGATTGCCCCCTAAAGTGCGAAGTCTGTAATAGATGAGGATGGTTTTGTCATCTATGAAGAGTGAAGTGCTTTATTGTTTCAAGGATCTTCCTGTGGATACCCCAGTCGGAACATGTAAAAACATTCAATGCAAAATATATATATATGAACATATCATCGCTGAGGTAAGCATTCCCATACTCAGATCAAAACTGACTAGAAACTATCTAAACTGCTCTGATACAGGAATGATTTTGTAATACATCACAAGTATAAACATATGTAGACACAGTATGGGCGCAACCATCTATTTATGAATAGTCCACTGTATAATGAATAACAAAATTCCTCACTGCCTGGATGGTGGAAACTAGATCCAGGGTCTTCATTTCTGCTTCCCAAACTAGTACGATTCTATCCATGTGAATGAATGTGTCGAAGTCGAACATGGTAGAAACCACTTGATTACTAGTCAATGATGTAAACTGTTAACAAGTGTGAGAGGAACCATCAGTAATGTCAATGGCCCTCAAAGTACTCAGTACAATCCATGAAATGTGAATGAATGAGTCAATGTCGAACACGTCACAAAATCCTTTAATCAAAGGTCAATGATGCAACCTGTCGTCAAAGGCGAGAAACCTACCATTGAGGCATGCATATTCCAAGGTACTGACGATTTCTAGATCATCATTCTAGATAATGAGTTGGAGTCGATAAAAAGCGATCCGTCGTAGGTAAGCCCACAACATGAAATCATAGATCAAGTTTTGAAGAAATGTATTTGGCAAGGACTAACTCAGCGATGGTAAAAATGGATGACAGATATTTTGCAAATGAATGGCTTATTTGAACTGACCTCTTGAACACATAACGACACTGCAGATGGTTTGGTGACAATTGACCCAAAGCTAATACCCAAAAACTGGCTGATGACTTTCAATATGGTTTGATTAACTGTTAGGCAAAGGATTTCCCAACCCAGGTGAACAAAAAGTGTCATGTTCAAGAGTGGTTAACTACTTTTCAAAAGACAAAGTATAACAAACAGTTTCATTTTTCTCTCTTTTCCCCAACCATTTCTGGCAAGTACCTCTTTATTTTTGACAAGCTTGAGGAGGATAACATTTGCTTGGTTATAAGCTCATCCTTCGGATGAGTCCAACTTAGTTTAAGATTCAAACCCTAAGAAGGAGTTGTCCATTCCTGTTTGAAATTGAACGGGTCCTTTACTGTTAAATTTTAACGAGTCTAGTATAGGAGAAACTCGGTGTTTTTCAATTTTAGGGAGTCAGAAGAAAAACTTAAGAAAAGTCCATGGTTTTCCTTTTTCGTCAATTTGTGTCTCCCAATCCCGAAAAAAGTATAAAATAATACTTGAGAGAACCGCTTGACCATTACGATCAAGGAGTACTTTTCATAATTACTGCCTTCAATCTGAAAAAATTAAAAAAGCGATCGAAAACACGCCATTTTATTACCAATGTCGAACTTGAAACGACAAAAGTCTGGCAATCTTTTCATGTTTTATACGGTCAGAAAAGAGTTGTAAGTGGACCGTCCTTTTAATTCTATTTTAACGAGTTTAAAAAGAAAAACTCGGCAATATTTTCATATTTTATGAGTCAGAAAAGAGCTTAAAGAGGACTCCTATGTTTTTTGTTGAAAATGATCAATTCTCCCTCAAAACCCAATATTTTGCACAAAAACTCCAAACATTACTCATATCTATTTAAAATTAATAAAAATACATCAAAAGTGACCTTTTTAAACTGAAAAATAAACAAATTAAAAATTCATTTATTCAAAAAATCTTATAAAAAGGGCTTTTGTAAATTCATTTTTACCGTTTGACTTTAGAGTAAAAAGTAAGAGCTTTTGGTAAGAAAACTTCCTGTGAAGATTACGGAAAATCTGACCGTTGGAATCGAGAACCATCCTCTCCAGGTAATCCACATCATCTTTATCTTGCATTTCATCTGTTTCATTTTCATTTTTAGGGCTTTAAAATTCATTTTTTAAGGAAATTTTGGTTAAAAAATTGATCGTGGTGGTTGCGCAGGTGCACCATGTGTACCTTGCAAACCCTGACTTTTTCGTACAAACGAAAGAGTCGGGGTACTGCACCTGCTATTAAGGACAAGTGCGAACCTACGCACTGTCCCTAACCTGGCAAGTGCGAACCCCACGAAACGGGTTTCAAAACCCTATCTTTTTGCATTTCCGCCGAAATGATTTGAAATTACAAGGTTCTAATCCGACTTTTTTGCAATGTAGGTACACAAAATGCTTGTTTGGCGGGAAAGGGAACGCTAATATGTGGATCAAGCCGCATTACTCCATCCACCTTCAATACAGGCATTAAGAGCATGCGGACTTCTAAAATTCTGGACCATACCTGGCATGAGGGCTCAGGTAGACTTTCTATAATGGTTGGTTGACAAGTAGAGCATGCAGGACCAGTGTTTCATCATTGGTGGTCACCGGCTCAAAATCGAGCCAGAGGACATTTATTTTCTGACTGGTTTACCCAAGAGAGGTGAAGCATTATCTCTATTCGGGTCTAGGCCAGGTGGCCAGTCTGTCGCTAGTCTTCGACTAGAGTTTTGCAATGTCCAAACTGCGGACAAACGGATAGATGTTAAGACCATCTCCCATCCTGAACTTAAAGTGATCACATTTACAGTCACCAGACTGTGCGGGAGCACAGCATTGCATCTAGCTATCGGTTCCCAAATGCGCATGGCATTAGACTACTTCCGAGGCACCATCTTCAACTGGTGTGATGTCGTGTTGGCCAATGTGAAAGGCCAACTGACTAGGGCAAAGAATGGACAACTAAAGAACTTTGGATATGGTTTCTTAGTTGTAAGATTTGGCCTAGAGAGGGTACCTATGTTGGTTCCACAGTATCTTTCTGTTGAGGCTGGACTTCCCCGAGATCCTAGGATTATGCGCTAGGTTGCAGTCATGGCCCGTCATCCTGAGGAGGGCACAGAGGTTGTTCGATTCCCACCTGAGTATTTTCGTTGGTTGGGAAACCAACTTTTCGTGATTGTACAGGACTTTCCATATGCTGGGATGGATTATCGTGGTGATCCAGACATGGGTCTTCCACCAGGAGAGCAATGGGATGATACAGGTAAAATTATTTTCAACATTTCCTAAATTTTTAAACTAATTTTTTTTTGTTTTTAAATCGTCCAAAAACTGATAGTAAAATTTTTAAATGCAGATGTGGGTCCACGGAGACTAGCCACTCTCCTGCCCTATGAGAGAAGACACCCTGCCGCTATGGCACCAGCCCCACAGGACCAATCAATAGAGACCTTGGCCGAATTGGAGAGTCATCTAGAGCGCTTGACAGTAGATATCCCAGAGACTAGTATAGATGATATTCCTCTTAGGCTTCAACGCTATGTGACTGGGGTCCCAGGACCTTTTAGGAGGTTCCTTTGTAGGGTAGCCCGAGCAGTGGTTTCTTATCGTGATCATCATCAAGGATAGGATGATCGCCTTTGTAGATTTCATATGACATTTATATCTTTTTGTGTTATCATTTTTTCCGATCATAAGGTGTTTTTCAACCTATGATCAAAGACGATGTATATTTGACACACTTCTATACTATGATATATCACTATTACTGGCTATCTTGTATAACATGTTTATGGAATGTTTTTAAATTTACTGTCTTGATTATTGCAAATGTCTATTTAACATTTGAGAAGAAACTGCATCTGCTAATGTGTTTAAATATCTTGGAATATGTTGATATTCAATGTAGTCAAATTCACGTTCTAAGAGACGAACTCTCAAAAATAATCTTAATAATACTGGGTTCCTAATGGCATAAAACCTATTGAGCTGTAATAGAACGAGTTCAAAATCTAACCTTACAATCAAACTCCGAATCCCAAATGAGATGGATTCAAATAAAAACTCTATCACTACACTACACTCTGCAATTTTATTTGTTGTTTGACCAAGGTATACCCCATGCATAGGTACTAACTCGTCAGAGGGTGAATAGATAACCCAAGAAACGGAAGAAATATTCTGTGTACTACGACAAGCACCATCAGCAAAACCAATGTATGTTTGAGAAGACATTGACATCTGCAATATCAAGAGTAAAACAAAGATAAGTAGGAATAATGATAACATACTTTCTAAACTAGGCACACTTTCTAATCTAAAACACACCAACTAGAAAGAAATCTATTCTAACAAGAATCTCCACACCAAACTCTAAGCATAATATCTTTTCAGATAAAGCCCATTTCTGGGTCTACCTAAAGAGACACCGTCAAAATCTACTAATTCATAGGCCCCTTTGGCCAGCGTATGCTTAACAACAAAAGGACCATGCTACATGGGTACGAATTTTCCAACCCCTAGCTTATCGTTAGCTTGATCGTATAATAAAACTAGGTCCCCTTCCGAAAAATTACGAGGTGTAACATTACGATCGTACTGAGCTTTTATCCGTTTTGTGTGAGTCTCGATTGCTAATGCAGCATCACGTCGATTCTTATCTAATTGAGCTAAGTACAACAAACGTTTTTCCTCTTCGGAAGTGGCTGGGAGTAATTCTATGGCTATTTGCAACGACGGAATTTCGCATTCAATGGGTAACACTGCTTCCAACCCATAAACAAGCTGAAAAGGAGTGAAACCTGTTGATGTTTTGACTGAGGTTCGGTACGCCCAAAGCGCTAAAAATAACATGTTATGCCAATTCAACCGATGAATACCAATGATTCGTCGAATCATGGTGACTAGAGCTTTGTTGATTGCCTCAACCAGACCATCAGCCTGTGTGTAATATGGAGTAGAGTTATTGTGACGCAGGCCAAGCTGATCTATTAGTTCAATCATCATGATGTTCCGAAAATGACTTCCATGATTAGTGATAATCGCTTGAGGAACATTGAACCTAGCAATTCTATGATTGAAAACGAAAATAGCAGCAGTTTTACCATCTGCCAAAAATGTAGGCATCGCCTTGGCCCACTTGGTAAAATAATATACCTTAAGGATGATATACGCATTCCCCCCAGCCGAGTGAGGGTTACATGTAATAAAATCGATACCCCGTTTTATGAAAGGACCAATGGCAATTATAGGGTGGAGAGGAGCAGGTGGAGCAAGCATCTTTCGATCAAAAATTTGGCAATTGTGGCATTTCTGGGTTGCAGTGATACAATCTTTAAATAAGGATGGCGAGAAATAACCAGCGCGCAATATCTTTTGGGTTGTGGCATACCCAGACATATGACCGCCACACGCTCTAGAGTGACAGTCATTCAGAACCTTTTCAACTTCCTCATGAGCTAAACAATGACGGAAAACAGAATCCTCTCCACGACGATAGAGTGTATCTCCAATAATTCTGTACTATTGGGATTGGAAACGTATTTTCCTTCGCTGAGATCGTGAGATTTCAGGCCGAAAAGATTGGTTTTGGAGATAAACGATTATATCCCCATACCATGGATCAAGAGTACTGATAAGAAACAAAGATTCAACCGCAAGGGATTCTTCTGCCACAGTTTCGGTATCAATACGCGGGAAGTCACACATTAATTCCACAAAAACCAAAGACTTTTTTGACTTGGATTTTTTAAATTCCAAGTCAAATTCCTGCAGGATAACGAACCATTTGGAATACTTGCCCCTTAGCAATTGTTTAGTCAAAATATAAGTCATAGGGTTACAGTCAGAAAGTACTGTGGTTTTACGTAGTAGAATGTAGTGACAAAATCACTTGACATCTTGAACAGCTGCAAGGCCAATTTCTCCACATGTGAATATTTAAGCTCGATCGGATTCAGAGTTCGACTAAAATAGTAAATCACATGTTCAGTGTTGAATTCATCTTCCTGAATTAAAACCGTCCCAATGGTGGAAAGAGAAGCAGCAAGGTACAAAAATTAATCCTGGTTGTAGTTGGGAGGATGCAATAACGGTGCATGGGTCAACGTGTGTTTAAGTGCATCCAAAAGAATGGAGTGTTCTATTTCAAAAACTTGGTAAAACCTTTTGTTATCTCGGCATAGTTAGGAATGAATCGGCGTAAAAATTTTGCTTTCCCTTGCAAAATTTGGAGTTGGCAAAGAGTCGAAGGCGGAGGTAATTTGACAATGGCTTCAACCTTTGAGGGATTGACACGAATCCCGGCTTTTGAAACAACAAATCCCAGTAAGCGGCCCATTTCTATACAGAAAACACATTTGTGTGGATTCAACCTAATTCGATAATGCCTACATCTCATAAATATGGCTCGTAAATGAGTGAGATGATCGGCTCTTCGTAATGAATGAGCAGGTAAATCATCGAGATAAGGTTGCACAATGTGCTTGATGTCGTGAAATGCGTAAGACATAGCTCGTTGAAAAGTTGCTCTGGCATTCTTCAACCCAAAAGGTAATTTGCAATAACCAAAGGTCCCCCATGGACAAATGAAAGCCGTTTTTGGTTGATCAGCAGGGAGTATGTTAATTTGATTGTAACCGAAAAATCCATCCATAAAGGAGAACATTTCACTACCAGCACAATCATCAATTAATTGATCAATATAGGGAGTTGGATAATTGTCTTTAGGACAAGCTAGATTAATATCCCTATAATCAATACATATTCTTATCGTTCCTTGCTTTTTGTTAATAGGAACAATATTCGATACCCAATCCATTAAAGGAATTGGATATATGAAACCTGCTCAAAGTAATTTCTCAACTTCATCTTTAATAGCAGTAGCTTTTCTTGGATGTATCTGACGTAAACGTTGCTGGACAGGTTTAGCATCCAGGTAAGTTTTTATTTCATGGACAACAATTGATGGATCGATTCCTAGCATTTCTTCATATGACCAGGCAAACACATCGCGGAATTCTTGAAATAGGGCTTTATAAGTGTCACGCGGAATAAGTTGATCTTGCGGACAAGATAGACCTTCCTAGAATCTAAAGAAGACCTAATGACAAGAAAACCAACCAGACACTATCTTTATCTAAATGTGCTTTATAAATAATGGCAAACAAATGTGTTTAAGGCCTACCTCATGTCCAACGCAAGTTTGGAGATGCCTTTGCTCCTCTGATCCAAGTAAGTTCCTTTGTCGCAAACCTGCAAACACAAACAAGGCAAATGATTAAATAGCACCTGACAACCATTATTATAAAACATATTTAACATGAAATTCAAGGAGTCCATGAACAAATAACATGAGATACTTGTTGAGAAAAATGAGCTTGATTGTATTAATTCAAAAGAAGAAGAAGTTTACAACCTTCGCCTTGACGCTGTACAAGCTCCTCCCAGGGTCCAACAAGAAGTCTCCTCTACTTTGACAAGCTTCACTCACTCCCCAATGAAGCCAAAAAGGTATGTGATCTCTCCTCTTAAGCTCAAATAGGAAGTCTTGATTTCACTAGCATTTACCCTCAAAAGTTCAGCTTCTAACCTCCCCAGCTACTGACCCAATGCCTCAATTTATAGTGCAATGGAGATCAGTTGCTAGCTCCTCCTTCAAAGGGATAGAGTCCTCCTTCAAAGGGATAGCTCCTCCCAACAAGGGATTAGTTCCTCCTCTTATGGGATGCATGAACCACTTGGAGCGAACAATCCACGTAACAAATGCTTCTAAAAAACTCTAGAATTAACCCAAGATGAGTTTTTTAAGATAAAGATTGCGCCTTTTGACTTTTACAGGGGTACGCACCCTCCCCTTTACATACAGAGCGTATAAGTACGCTGATTCCTGAACAAAAGGTGCGGGCCTGTAGGCAAAAGTGAGAGAAAGTGTGGAACCAGAGTTACATTGCTTTTTTGATGTCTTTCTCTCTTTTCTCAAGCTTGTTTTGAAGAGCTGAGGTTTGAGACTTGCTTAGGAAGCTGGTATAGGTGGTGATAGGCCTACACCGACTGCAAATAATTAGGGTGACGATATTTTTGTGTAACACACATCACTCGAAAGAGTGAGGAAACAATATCTCCCATGTTGTAAATGTAGTCACGCCCAAGGAGTAGATTGTAATCTAGAGGCCCTTGGACTACCATAACATTTAGATGAACGATTTTCCTTCTCAAATTTATAGGAAAATTTGGAAGGATCCCTAACGGTCCACTGGTTCCTTTATTGAAGCCTAAAAAATTTTGAATCTCAGGCAGAAGCAATGGCAAGCCAAGTGCTTTCCAAGAAGTTGAGGAAAGGATACTCACGAAATCCCCTTCATCTATGATAGTGCTAGCCATGATCATTCTATAAGCTTGTACTATGATCTGGAATGGCACATTAGATGGTAAGCGGGGCCTCGCTAGTAGATTCCAATCGAAGGAAATGACTAGATTGCTCAGAGGAGGGACCAAATAAATGGCCAAATGAATCTCTAATGAACTTCGTTCCTGTGGTAAAGGAATGGGTAGATTTCCCCCATGTTCATCTGACTCTGTGTTAACAAAAATAATTTGAATGGTGTCATTTTCATTCTCTTTGGAGACTGTATCATCTCAAGATGGACCTTCTGAAGACAAGACTGGGTCAAATGCTATCTCAACCTATTGACATTGGTCCGATGTGGACTCAAAGGATTTATCTTCAATGATAGATGCTTTGATTGACAACAGAGGTGTGTCAATCGGATTTTCAACTAGCGATGGACTTGGCAAGAGTTTCTTGTATCCAGGAGGAAGTTGCTGCAATGAAGCAGGATGGTTATCCAAGACTCTTTTAGCTTCATCCAGGAAAGGACAACGGTGGAGGGCATGATCCCCTTCACATAGCCTACAAGGAAATTTAGATATTCGTTTTTGTCCATTGACTTCATTTTCACTAGTTGATGGTGTACTCTCAACATTATCGATAGAGGTTGACGATGCTGGATTGTGCAAGTGGGGAGACCAATCCCTTAGGATGCAAGGACAATCTCGATGATAGTGGTCTCCCTTGCAAATGATAGATGGATATTTAGGTTTGGATGGTTCAGTTTGTGGATTTTCACCAGACGATGCATGGTTTCCCCCTTTTGTCGCTAGCCTCTTCTTCTTCTTCTCCTTCCCTTTCTTCTTCTTCTTCTCAGTTACTTGGTTTTTAGTGTTGCTAGTTTCACCAGGTGAAGAGGAAGAAACAAATGAAGTAGAAGTTGAGGGGGAAACTCTATTATCATCTAGTTATTGATTTGATTGCTCAGGAATTATGGTGTTTTGAATGATAGAGGTCGAGAATAGCCATACTGGCAGGCCAATTGTGAGTCCTGGAAGGGACAATGTAGCCATGTGTCGAGCACCAACATCTCCCCAAGAAGAGAAAGGACTAGGATTCCCCCCAAGGGGAAATACTTGACTGGTAGACTCAATTATCTCAACCCAAGACCAATGATGGAACAATGATGTTATTCCGATTAAAATAAATTTTATGACGCTTTGACACAACTTGATTTTTCAATTTTTAAGAGTCGAGAAAAAACTAAAGGTGACTCTAGTCGCCCTCGATTTTTAATGAGCCTGAAGTGACAAGTGCTCAGATGGACCTTTTCTTTTAAGAAGTCTGAAAATGAACGAAAGTGACTACTCTGGAAATCTAGATAGAGGGATTACCAAACCAATAGCAAAACTGCAATATACTTTTACGTACGGTAGTCAATCTACCGGAATGTTGTGTTCAGTGCATTGTGACCAATAGGGCGGCAGGCATGGCTTGCTAAGGATAAAGGATATCAGCCTATTGTGGTCTCCCAATATATACTCGACGGTACATGGGAGCACAAGTCCGTACTAGCACTTTTCATATCAAAGAGGATGAATCACCTAACATACTATGAAAATGATAGTTACCAGGCTTTACTACGCCGAAATACGTCTCTAGCCTAGACTTCTAGATGTGTGTTAGGTTCCAAAGCATTTTTTGTTCATTCAGGTATATTTTACAGTTGATCTTTCTTAAGAAGTTTTCCTTTAAGATTTACCATATGATGTAGATATACAATTCCTAAATATGCAATCTAAGATGATAAACAATCATTTATTTTCTTTTAGCAATGAAAATCCTAGCTACTAAGGAAAGAAGAGTAAAATTCTTTCAACATAGAGCTGAGAGCACACACCTAATGCACTTTCCTAAATCGATTTTCTACATGCAGTCTAAATGCAAATGCACATGCATGTATTTGTTTTTGTGAGAATGACAAAAAGAAAACTATGTATAGATCTGAACTACTTTTCTTCAAAGCAACACTTTAACAATTTCTTTTCAAAAACAAAAGGAAGACTAAGACGAAACTTTCACTTTCGAAAGGAAAATTGTTTTTGACACTTCAAAGAATTTACAATTCAAATCAAATACAATGGTAAAAGTAAAATCGACTATCTCAAGAGAAATACTTTACGACATTCTTTTCATTGAATGAAAATGATAGTTGCGACACTTTCAAATCAAAAGACGACAGTTCGATTAAGCTACTTTTTGCAACGGAGGACTGAAAATGATGAAAAATACATAAAAAAAATTCATAATTCCTTATTAATGGAGGCTGAATAATGTAAAGGAGGAGAGTTTCAACAGTGATATACTGATCATAGACAGCGAAACTGCTGAATAGAGATGAAAACAATGAAGGAAAAAACCAAAATCTAGAGGCAGAAATAGTCTCACTCAATCATCGCACCTATCCTTAAGGGAAACAGGGATGCACCTCACCTATAGCACATGGGAGGTGCAATGCATGTAGACTACCAATGAGAGATAGTGTGATGGTCTAGGGATGACACTGAGCTTGGTTTTCACTCATAGTTTGCAGCTAAGTTCAGGGATTTAGGCTGAGCTTATGATAGACAATAAACACAAAGTATAGGGGCTGATCTAATGAGGTTATTGAGCTACCACTAGGGATCTTAGGATGCTTTCAAGTCAGATGTTAAATTCATAAACCAACCTGGAGATTGATTGAAGTAGCATTGATCTACTTTGCACTTGCATAGCAAGTGCAGTTCGAAGGCTAGTTGGCTTAACTTCAAGCTCTGTCTGTAGTTTATAAATCAAACAATAGTAACAAACGAACAAACTATTCGGTCCCGAGTGGAGTCGCCATTTTGTCTCCAAGAAAATTAGTGTCCATTCAGAGATACTAATCCCACTAAGACGGGTTGTTATCTTAGAAACAAAAAATTTAAAGTAACTTGTGTTTTCCTTTATGAGAGATAGATGAGAGAGAAGCAGAGAGTACCAACCTTAGCCTTTCACTTATCTCCTTGCTCGTTTCCTCTCTCCCTTGATAGAGCTTTCACCACTCCTTTCTCACTCGTCCCGCTTCAAAGAAGACCTGTAGAGTCAAAGTAGAAAAATACCATCAAAGCATAGAGATCTATAACCATACAAATGCATACGCAAATACAAGATTCATAAATATACAAGTATATGGAGGAAAACTCAAATAGATTTATTGATAGAAGTAGTAGAAGAGAAGATTACAAGCGAGCTGTCTAATCTAGCGCCATCCTACCAGCATGAAAGCCCTCTTCACATCATGAAAAGCTAGATCACCCAACAATACAATGTTTCACAGAGAAACCAATAGCACTTCCTTACAAAATACAAAACTCTAACCTCTGGATCTCTAAGTTGGGGGATCCATATATAGATATTTGTAAGGGGTTGAGTCAGCTTCTAGGATTTTGATTAGTGTCATTTCACTGCTAGTTCATTGTTCCACTTGGAGATTTCATGGCCTCTTACTCATCCCTGGGTGAATTCAGAGAGGCAAGTGTCATATGAGCAGTTTCTAGAAGATTCTCTAGGTTTCCACCTAGAAAATTACCTCTACCATTTGTCTGCTCTTGCTCATCGCACCCTACAAAAGTCCTTTTCAGTATACATCGCACCCTTTGTGTGAAACAGGTGAGATGCATTGCACCCTCAGCATGGAGCAGTCTGTATGGTTCAGTTTTGACCAGTTCTGAGTAGTTTTTCAGGGAGAACTTCTGGGAAATGATGTAATCAATTGACCTTGTTCCTTTAGGGTATGAAACAATTCTCTTAGGGGTTTTGAAGCCTTTATTTTATGCACTTATGTGATTGGGATTGCAGTGCCCAAATATGTCTATAACACCCTAGCCTTTGCATTTTATGCACCATACCTCTTCGCGCGCCTCTGGTCGCGATGTCCTGTCTTATTTCAAACTCTGCATCTCTAGACATAGATTTTGCAATTGCACGTGGATTTGTTGGATTCCCAGACTGGGTTCTTGTATAGGGGTCTCATGTAATGTCATTGCCATCTCCAAAGCTTCAGCCTAGGTTGAAAGCTTTTGTTGTGACAACAACGTCCTTAAATGCGGTGTTAGTGACGTTACAAACCATGCGCAGTGTTGTCCATCCATCAATGTCATGTTGGCTTCGCGAATCATACCCTTCAATATTTAGTCCAAATCCCAGGGGCTCTCACCTGGGAGCATCACGATCTCCTTAAACCCGATAATTAATTGTGTCTCTAACTTTGGCCTGCTAAATTCCCTGTTTAGCGTGGTCTGGATTTCTGCGATTCCTGCATTCGAATGGACATTAGAATGCTTAATGTACCATGTTAATGCATGATCCTAAAACATGCTTACCACTGTAGCCTTCTTGGTATTGTCATCCATGACACCTTTTGCTTCCCATACCGCCCTTACCACGAAACAAAATTGGTCTGGATCTTCATTCCCTACTCCTCTGAATACCGGTAGTTTGATCACACTCACCATACTGAAGCGGGGTGGGTGGAGATAGAGGCGAGGAGCGTGAGATGGGTGGTGTTGTAGGTGGAGGTGGTAAGCATGGAATTCACTATCTTCTCAGACGAACCGTGCTTCTCAAAGAAACTTTCATGAGCTCTTCCTTGCTTTCCTGCGAGGGTGAAATTAAGGAACTGGTTTCTAATTCTTCACTACCTCCACTTCTGTAGATCTTCCCACTTCACGTAGTCCCAAACATAATTTATTTGCATAACCCACTTTTCACACAATAACATCTTAATCCAAGTGTTCAAAGATTTAATATACTTACCTCACGGTCCTTTGAGGAAGCGTCGCTCCGCCTCACTATAGCTAACGGTCGTATCTACCACAAACTCAGTGATAAATCCCCCTATAATTCGATTGAGCCAATGGTCCACAGCTCGTGCGATCTTATCTCCTGATTCTTCTAGTTTGTGCACTAATTCTGGAGTCCACACAATTTCTTTGTCAAGCCTACACCATCTCTAACTGTCTGCTAGCTTCGTGATCCACTCATAGAGCTTAGAAGGAAAGGATGCAAAGAAAATTTCATGGATTTCTGTATATAAGTAGTGCTCCAACCACTGTTCCTTAGATACTTGTGATTTCCTATTTTCCTACAACGTGAACTCATGAATCTTCTTGTCCATCCACCGTTCAATTTCTTTTCTTGTTGGATTCTAGTGACACGACATCAAACATCCCTTATGTAGATCTCGGTTCTGGCAATGGAACCATTTTTTGGCTTGTATGGGCCTGACCCAAGTTTAGAGATGATTTAGCCAAGAAAATCCCGATACTACTGGCCCTTTCGACAATAGTCCATGAAGCGTGGACTAAGGTCTAACCCACAGTAGTATGGGAGGGTGCTAGAACCAAGTTTCTACACCCTAGAGATGTTTGATGGTTTTTGGGTGGTCCGCGGTTTGACCCTGTGCGCACGTTGCTACGCGCACTTATCAGTACCCAACAACCTGCAATGTTGCCTTCAAACAGCTCTATTTGAGGCACGATCTATGTTATTACCCACGTTCGTTACTATTAACTTGTGATTATCTGATTACTTATCTGTAGAAGCCCAGTTATACTTAACAGTGTTTAGTATTCATAAAAGTGCATGCGATAAACAAAACAGTATAAATGCATAGAAAATCATACAAAAATAGATACATAGCATTTAGAATCAAACTTCTATTTATTATTCTTCTTCTTGGGTTACAGACTCAACATCGCCCTGCGCACTCAACTGCAGGGGTCCGCGCACTCAACTGCAGACTACTAGGCCTCTGTGCACTCAGCTACAGAGCCTCTTCCTGCTACTACGACCCAATACACTTAGACTTCTTCTCTATCCAATACTAGATCATTACATTAATCCATCTCTTCTTTTTTTTACAACTTTGAGCCTCACTCTATTTATACAATCCCATGGTCTATGGACCATGGTTAGGCCGACATGACATTACATTACATTAAAATACATAGGGCAGACAATCCTATGACTCAATATACATTTTACGCTCCGTGGCCATAATTCACGGAGTCTTACAACATATTTGACCAAAACTTGGGCTTTGAGCCCCAAAACATGCTATTTGAGAATTCCATGCCCAATAGCTTCTCATATGAATGCTTTATTTAAAGGGCATCAAATGGGTGTTAATTGTTCATCTTCTTCAAAAGAGAAGTCTAAGATTCCTCTTTCTCCTCCCTCTTTTAATAACAGATCTAAAAATAAGAGAAAGAGGAAGAAGAAGAAGAAGAAGAATAGTTATATCCATGAATCATCACCAACCCCTGCAAGTCATGTTGGAGATAATCTTTCAGCCATTGCAAATCACCCTGGGGGCATAATTCTAGTCAGTACAAGTCATACTAGAAATGGGTCGCTTACCTCTATGAGTCATATTTCATTGACTCACCTGCTTATGTGAGTAGGATAGGGGGCACAAGCCCTATCTCTCTTAGCAGAGAGTCACTAACCTCTGCGAGTCATGTTGGGGACTCTCCACCAACCACTACTAGTCATGTTGGCATAATGGATGTTGATCGGAAACCTAGGCATAGAAGATTTAAACCTAAGTTCCTTTGTAAGATATGTAAGGGAGACCATCTTACTCATTTGTGCCCTGGTATTCCGGTTGTACAAAGGATATGGTCTGAGTTTGAAGGTTCTTCAAATCCTAAATCCGTTATGGTTTCTCAACATTCTAATCAACCATTGGTTGATGATGTGGTCGAGCCAGTGCAATCTCTGGTTGATTCCAGTCCTCTTGCTGAAAAATAGAAAAAAATAATATATTCCAAAAAGAGTGGGAATAGGACTTTACTTCCATAATTGATGGCAACAAGATTCAATTGTGTCACCCTAGAAGAAATCACTCAAAGCAAGTCTTTCCTCCATTGAGATGGGATTTAGTTTTGACTTACGAGAGCCATAACCTTATTTTTGAGTCATTACTCCTCCGATTGGTTATCTCTTCAATAATATGGAGAGCTTTTTTATGCCTCTTGCATGACAAACTTATATAATGCTACCATATGATGTCATATAGTCACATTTGAATCATGCTTTTTTGCAAGGGAAGTACACCTGAGTCGGCCTTTCTGCAGTGTCTCTTGACACATTTTTCAGTCGACCATACCTGGTATGGTAGAGTTATTTTCAATATCACATCAATTGTTTGGTCCTTTGCTCGTGCCGGTTGAGAAGGTCTTGATTGACTTCTTTCTGGAAAGTCTACTCTTATTAACTTCGACACATTGCTCTGAGAGTAGGCTTAGATTCACACTCTGGACCTATTTCCATAATTTATAGTTGAACTTGTGCTCAACATCTATCAATATTATGGATCTTTGACTAAGTGGCTTCCCTTGTGTTCAGTGTCAGCTTACATTATCACAGATTAGGATTTGGGCATTACCTTGGTTTCCATTTGACCCTAATAGTGGATTCCTCGCCTTTGTGTCAACTTTCATTATTGGTTGGTTTAAATGGTTTCTGTTGTGTGCTAGCCATATCTTGTGTATGCCAAAAATGTGCTTTGGTTTGGTTATTTCATCTTTCTTCTTCCAATTCCTTCCACATTATTGGTCTACGAGTTACACTTGCACTGGATTGATGTAGGATGCCTTAATGTATTCCTTCTAGAAAATCGTTTCAAATCAACTTTGACTTATTGTTCTGGAAATAAGATCTAGAGTCCTTTTTTCAGTACCTTAGAGTTTGTAGTCATTAATGGTAGACTCCTTCACTATCGATAGTAAGAATACATTAATGTCTCTTGATTGATAGATTTCTCAAGTGTTAAACTTCAACTCATTTATTCGCACTTGTTAGACTGTACTGGGGTACCTTGACTATCAACATCATTATCGGTGACTTGTCTCATGTTTGTTAACAGTATACATCAATGACCGGTAATCAAGCGATTTCTCACATGGTCGACTTCAGCTCATTTATTCACATGGTGTAGAAATGTACCATGGCGGTTGGTGAAGACTTCAAGTTGCATCAGCATTTCATGGCTCACATGTCAGTCACTCCAGTTTACTGTGAGTGACATCATCCACCTTATATGTTGTAGTTCACACAACAACATCCTTTATGTTGGCACTCGAGTTGCATGCAGTACCATTATTCCACTTTTTGACTTGGTACTTTTGAGGATTAACTTTGTGAATTCAATGATCAGATATCTACTTCAAGATCATTGATCAGTTATTCTATATGTGATATTGTGACATGGCCTTAATAAGTACTTTTGTGGCTATGATCAGATGATCCACTATGTATTTATCAGTTTCCTTTATACTTGTATACATATTGGATCCACTCTACACTTGATATGTAGACATTCTTTACTATCTTTGAGCATGGGTATGCCTACCTCAGACATGATCTTTCTTTATAATCTCTTCCACTAGCTATCTCCTCCCAAGTTCTCGCATGATTATTTCTATACACTTAATACATTTTGGCCATCATGTACCCATTTTGACCTCATATATTGGGGGCATCTATTATAGCATCATTTATCACCCTTGTATCCTTGATGCTCTGACTCATGGCCTTATGTTAAGTTATGGTATGTTCTATTCTTATAATAGTTTACTTCTTTTTCTTATTATTTCAGATTAGCAATCACATGTACGTAAAGTAAAGTGCATATAGAACATTAAACGATCGACATAAAACAATCCAAGACAAGAGATACAAGATGTGGCAACTAGCTAGGGACAAACCCCACAATGTGTGGGGAAACCCTTTGACCAAATCTTCCTGTATCTTCAATAATTCAGCAGAGAGAAATAGTACAATAAATTTGATTTATATAAGTAGTATCAAACCCTAGATCAGCAGCATCAACATTAGCAGCTTCATCATCAAACTAGGGCAGACGATATCTCACAAACCGACCGTCGGATCGACTTGATTCCACCACCAAAAGTTGCGGCTTCCAGAGGAGGTTCAGATGAACCTACATTGTAGTTCAGATGAGGATATCTTCTAGTCCACGAAAGTCAAACTTTACTTCTACAGTTGCACCTTCAGTTTCAGCAGCTTCCTTCAAACAAGGGCAGTCGATATCTTGCAAACTGTCTGTCGGATTGACTTGATTCCACCACCAAAAGTTGTAGATTTTAGAGGAGGTTCAGATGAACCTACAATATAGTTCAGATGAGGAGATCTTCTAGTCCACGCAGATCAAACTTTACTTCTGTAGTTCCAGCTTCAGTTTCAGCAGCTTCCGATTTCACATGTGTGAGGGAGAGACCCTTTTCTGTGCAATAGAGAAGAGACTCTTTTCTACGTAGTAGAGAGAGAGAGATGTGATGAGATGAGTGAGTGAAAACAAGGAAACATCCTCTTGTATTTATATAGAAATGATGATGTTTTAATAGATGTGATTGTTGGGCTTCTGAGCCTACATGAGTTGTAGGTTGGCTTGGTAATAATTCCATAATCAAAATAAATTCATATCTCCATGAATACTTATCGGAATCGGATAATCTTTATATCAATATTACACCTCTCGATGAGAGGAATCTAATAAAAATATTATCAACCATGAATAATATGACCCACATGAAGTTGTTTCCCTAGTTGCCAATTTTAACACTCCTCAACTAGGGATAACTTCATCTGCAATCTATCTATCGGTCGTTACTATTCATCCATCAAATGTACTGCCCTGTACAGCTTAAACCTTGCCCTACTCTACTCTATTCTACCTGCTATCTCTACTCAACTTAGCTCTGCTGAACTATGAAGAAGAATAATTGATCAAGAATGTCTCATACCATTCTCCACTGACCCGAAGTCAGTCTCAGAGTGCTTACCACTGGTCCCAGACCAATCTCAACAGACCCAAAGTCAACGTCATAGTGGGTACCACTCCTAGCACTGGTCCCAGACTAGTATCATTGATCCCAGATCAATGGAGGTCATCCTAGCGTAGGGAGTACGGTAGATACAACGATTCATCCATCGGTACTACTATGGTCCCTAACTTCATTTCCCTACTCATTGATTAGATGAGAGGTACTTCCCATGAGTCCCAGACTACATGGTAGGATGCCTCAATAGGAGAACTGAATCAATCCCAACCTCACAGGAGAACACATCAACCCTACTACAATGACCATGGAGAACACATCAATCTAGGTCGCCATGGAGAACACATTAATCGAGGTCTCACAGGAGAACACATCAATCCTGCTACAGTCGCCATGGAGAACACATCAATCTAGGCCGCCATGGATAACACATCAATCCAGGCTTCATAGGAGAACACATCAATCCTGCTATAGTCACCATGGAGAACACATCAATCCAGGCCTCACAGGAGAACTAATCATCCTGCTACACAGGAGAGCGAATCATCCTGTTCCACAAGAAAGCGAATCATCTTGTCCCACAAGAGAGCGAATCATCTTGTTCCAGTGCGCCACCACCAAGGGAGGGTGAGTCACCCTATGGTCATATGTTTCTCCAATAAGAACTGCAAGTCCTCAGAGCTCCCAGAGCTCAATGTATGTAACATGAAGTACCCTTGTACAAGGGTTTCTTGATGACACCAAGTCATTTGGGAAAATCATAGATTAGATCTTTCCTCGAGGCTTTGACAAGGTGTTTTGTCCTATACATAATCTCAATGTGATGGAGCCTCCTTGCTCATCGACTTACCATATCCCAGATGATGTCTATCTGCTGGAGCAATCGATGAATACGAGATTCCTCAATAATCAAATCCCACCTTTGGTTGTCATAGAGAATCACAGTGGTATGTGATCAAAGAACTCACTGAAGAGCTTCCCCAACTAGGCAGCTTCATACAAGATCATACTCGTAGATATGCATCTAGTCTCGGTGATGCAGAATCCAAAGAGAAACAACACTAAGAAGTGCTCCAGTGATCCTCCACACTACCTACCTAATCAACATTCGAATAATCATGTAGTTTCATATTTCCGGTAGTGTATCTCAATCCATGAGAGATTCTTCCCTGAAGACATCTCAGAAGAGTCTTGGCACAATCCAATGAGGCCCATCAAAATATGAGCTCCCCGTGCTAACTGCAAAACATATGTCCATATGGAAGTTCACCATGAACTTTCCCAGTCTGGTCCGGCATCATTATCGGATAACTTCGTCAAGGTAGTCACAGGCTTGCAGTTTATCATTTCACATCCGAAATCCAACTCCCTCTTACTTCTGCAAATGAGAGGGTCTACAATTGTCAGAAATAGTTCATCCGCATAAGGTGCCGGTGTGAGAGGTCTATCATCCATAATCCTCAGATAATGGTTTAAATTGGTTTCACTCCTTAGTGAATCTTAGCTTGATCAAATAGCTATCAGTCCTCTCATAATACACATAGGGTGTTTTGCTTCAAGCCATAGACGGCTTTCTTCCACCTATATACATGAGATTCTCATTTATGAATCTCAACCTCCACGGGTTGTTTCAAACTATGGCTTCTACTACATGAGGGGAATGGTCCCATTGTAATATTTTCCTTTGGTACATCTCAGACATGTACTTTCATGCTCTTTTTGAATTCAGGCTTCCCTGTCACCATTTGACCCACAGACCTCTAGTGCTATGTGTCAATGGACATGCTCCCTAGTGGACTTCTTGTAACTTAATACAAACCTGAACTCAAAATCATCTTTGAAAATTCTTTTTTCAAACACGCACCTTTCCATCGACGAATGCCACCTTAAAAAATTCGACTTCCATTCCTGGGGTTCCTTGTTTCCTTGAAGAGTCAGTCGTGTCCTTGATGAGCTGCATCTCTGCCACTGAGATGCTCCTTCACATAAGGGCCAAACTTATAACCAAGACATGCCTTTCCTTCCACCCTTAGATCCGAACTTCCCAATGAAGTGATCTTTAGGTAGGCCAACAGAAGTTCCGCTGCACCATTCTGATAATATGCTATGCTTTGACTTCACCCTATGTGAATTATGAGGAACCCAATGATCCTTTCGTCATGTCCCAACTGTCTTTGGTGATTGCTCTTTCACTCTAGCTTGGGTATTGTCTTCACCTTAGCTCTGATACCATGTTAAGTTATGGTATGTTCTATGATTATAATAGTTTACTTCCTTCTTTTATTATTTTAGATTAGCAATCACATGTACATAAATTAAAGTGCAGATAGAACATTAAACGATTGACAGAAAACAAGCCAAGACAAGAGACACAAGATGTGGCGGCTAGCCACGGACAAACCCCACAATGTGTGGGGAAACCCTTTGATAAAATCTTCTTTTATCTTCAATAATTTAGCAGAGAGAAATAGTACAATAAATATGATTTGTATCAGCAGTAGCAAACCCTAGATTAGCAGCATCAGCATTAGCGGCTTCATCATCAAACTAGGGCAGACGATATCTCACAAACCGACCGTCAGATCGGCTTGATTCCACCACCAAAAGTTGCAGCTTCCAGAGGATGTTCAGATGAACCTATAGTGAAGTTCTGATGAGGAGATCTTCTAGTCCACGTAGGTCAAACTTTACTTCTGCAGTTGCAGCTTCAGTTTTAGCAGCTTCCTTCAAACAAGGGCAGTCGATATCTTGCAAACCGTTTGTAGGATTGACTTGATTACACTACCAAAAGTTGCGGCTTTTAGAGGAGGTTGAAATGAACCTACAGTGCAATTTAGATGAAAATATCTTCTAGTACACGTAGGTAAAACTTTACTTCTACAGCTGCAGCTGCAGTTTCAACAGCTTTTGGCTTCACATGTGTGAGAAAGAGACCCTTTTCTATGCAGTAGAGAAGAGACTATTTTCTGTGGAGTAGAGAGAGAGAGATGTGGTGAGATGAGTGAGTGAAAATGAGGAAAATTAATCTTGTATTTATACACAAATGATGATGTTTGAATAGATGTGACTATTGGACTTCTGAGCCTACATGAGTTGTAGGTCGGCTTGATAATAATTCCATAAACAAAATAAATTCATATCTCCATGAATACTTATCGGAATCGGATGATATTTATGTCAATATTACACCTCTCGACAAGAGGAATCTAATAAATAAAAATTATAAGCCATGAATAAGATGACCCACATGAAGTTTTGGCCCTAGTTGCCAATTTTAAAACCTTAGGAAGCCCTTTCCCATCAGACTTGGTCCAAATATTAAAAAACATTATTTTAAATTCCATATGCAACTCTACCCTATAAAAAATGCGTGTAGACGTGGGTTCAACTATATCCAACCCATGTATATGATTTAAAATAATAAAAAAATATAAAATCCCTATTTTTTGGGCGGGATTTACGGGTTACAACGAAAGCCTACCTACAGGAGCACGTTGTCTAATTCTTTCCCAACTGAAAAAATTGTTTTGAGGTCATATAAATACACCTCATGGTGAAGGCCTAAGGGGAGAGGGAGATAAGATATTCATATTATATCCAAGTTATCCCTGATCAAGTCTGATTCTATCCCTGTGCCTCCTCGCTTGGAGCCAAAGAAGGATCAGGTTGTATTCTTGCATATTCTCTTTCTGTCATCAATAAAAGAAGCCATGTCTTGTTCCTGGTGATTAGATCTTGATAGTTTAATTCATGTTTTAATCTAATTGATGTATGATGACATGTTTTATGCTTATATGCTCATATTATCTAACACTTATATCATGAAAGTTCTTTCCATTACTATTGTTGTATATGCTTTTCTTGAAGGAGTTGCAGGTTTTAAGGCATAGGAGGAAGCAGAGGGTTTGGACCCTACAGGAACAACCTCAAACATATGACCTTTGGATAATACTTCTTCTTCCTACTTTAGTAGTTTAAGTATAAAGGCTACTTGTTTTTCTGCTTCTTGTTGGTGTATTCCCTCTTCTCTGTTGGGGTACTCAACCCATACCCTAGGGTGTATTATTCCCATAATAGGACATAACTCTAATACTACTAACATTTGGATATTTTATTTTTATGGTTCAAAAATGTAGGAGGGACCTAGAGTTGGTTGAATTTTAATAGAATCATAATAGAGAAAGCCCCTAATCTCTTACTACTTGGAATTTGAGTGCACCAATAATGTTTCTAAATATGAAGCACTCATTCTAGGTTTGAAAAAGGTCATCAACCTCAAAGTTGAATCGCTCAAAGAAATAGGTGATTAAAAAATTGTCACATGAAAAGTACATAATATGATACATTGTGTGTCCCCTAATCTCATAAATTATCAATAAGAGGTATGGCATTTGATTTCACAATTCCAAGCTTTTATAGTATTTATGTTCCTTGCATTCATAATGCCACTACTGATACATTAGCAAATGTTGCTTCTAGGTTTTCACCTTTAAAGGATGGATTTTCTGTTGAAATTATTTATAGGCCATCCGTGCCTGATAATGTTACTAATTTTTGTTGTTTTAATGACAATCAACAGATATTGGACTTTATGGTGAATGTCGGTGTATTCAAGGGCACAATTATTTATGAAGAGAAGCACGAGAAAGTGTTGCAAGGGTCAGCACAAGAAAGCAAAGGAAACCCTATGCCCAAGGGTGTGGTATCACTTGAAAAGTTGTATGACCTAAAAAATTAGTTTAAGGGGCAAGTCAATGCAAAGACTCATAACTCTTCACTTTTGCACAAACAAATAAATCTTGGAATGGAAGAAGATCTGAAGCATGTAAATCTCGGTACTTATTCTACACCTCAAGAGTGGAAATCTTTTATCTATCTTTTTAAGAAATATCGAGATGTCTTCGCATGGAAAGACAATGATCATAAGGCTTACATATGTGAATAATGATGCATGTAATTTCCATTAAGGAAGGGGTTAAGCCTTTCTAGTAAAAAGTGATAAAAGTGCATCCCATGCTTGAACCCCTCATTAAGAAAGAATTAAGGAAAATGTTGCATGCAGAGATCATATTTAAAATTTGTCATTTAACATGGGTCTCCAATATGGCTCCTGTTAGGAAGAACTTCGATGAGATACAGTGTGCATTGATTTTCACAATTTGAATCGTGCCTTAGGTAAACACAATTACCTAGTGTTGTCAATGGAGCATATTTTGCAAACAATATCGAGGTCTGAAATGTTCTCATTATTGGATGGTATTTCTGGATACAACCAAGTTCTGGTTGTAGAACCCAATAGATGCAAAACCACATTTAGAACAAAGTGGGACATGTTTTCCTTCAAAAGAATGCCTTTTGGACTTGTCAATGTAGGCACCACTTTCCAATGCGATATGGACATTGCATTTCATAGGTTAATTGGACAGAGCATTATGGTTTAGTTATATTATATGACAATGTTTTCAAATAAGAGATTTGATCACTTGCATCATCTAAAGAAAATTTTTGAGTGATGTTGCAAATACGGTATATCTCTAAATCCAAAGAAGAGAATTTTCACAGTGTCTGAGGCATATCTCTTGGGCCATATCATCATGAAGATTAAGATTAAAGTGGACCCAAAATGTGTCAAAATTATTCCTTAGATTCCCTTTCTGGTAATAAGAAAATTATGTAGTCCTTCATCTAGAAAATCAATTCACTTCACAAGTTCATCTCAGAGTATGCACAGATAGGTGAAATTGTTATAGGAGATGATAATGAAGGATGCAATCTACAAGTGGGATAAAAGGGAGAAGGATGTCTTTGCTTGCAACAATAAAGCAATCATAGCAGCTCCAACACCATACGGTCCAAATTTCGCCAAATATTTCCTATTGTATATTTTCGCTTCTAATACATCCCTTATTGTTGTTCTCATGCAAACAGATGATCAAGATAATGAACAACTTATATCATTCACGAGTTTAATATTGCAAGAACCTGAATTAAACTATACCACCATTAAAAAATAAGCTTATCTAGTCTACAAGGCGATGAAACACTTTAGACCTTATCTTTTAAAAATTCATGTGATCATCTTTGTGCCTCACCCAATGGTTAAATCAATGTTTGTTCAACAAGCGCTGGGTGAAAGAAGGGAGAACTAGATGACAATCTTACAAGTGTATGCTATTGAGTTCAAGCCAGTTCACACAATAAAAAGCCATTGTCTATTCCATCTAGCAGTAGAAGCTTTCAATACACTAGAAGTTTACTCTTCTAGATGAGAGCAAGAAATTGAAATGTATAACATCGAACAAGCTACCCCCAGTGACACATCTACCTCTTAGTACACAGATGTGCAATAGTATCTTGAGCACATTACCTTTCCCTCACCCTTATCAGTGAAATAGAAGAGGGCTACTAGATTTAGATCTCTATCAGAACAGTTGGTACATGGAGTGCTTTTCAGGAAGCACCATAACGAGGTCCTACTCAAATGTCTAGAAGCCCCTGATTCAGAAAGTGTATTATGTGATCTTCACAACAAACCAATTGGTGGAAATTATGTGGGTGACACTACTATGCACAATATTACGTGGGCTTGTTTCTATTGGACCATAATTTTAAAGCATGCTCATGCTTATGCCCACAAGTTTTTGGTTTGTCAGAAATGTAGTGGCTGAGATACAAATTTAGCTGCCCCATTGCAGTCTATTATTATAGAAGAGTCTTTCCAATAATGGGGATTGGACATTATCAGTGAAATCTTTTCACACTGATTGAATCAGCATTGTTATATCCTCACTGTTATAGATTACTTCACATGGTGGAAATAAGCATCTTCTCTTGAGAAAGTGAATGATCAGGAAGTCATCAATTTCCTTAAACAAAATATCATCACCAGGTTTGGCATTGCAAAATCACTTGTTTTTTATAATGTAACCTATTTCTCATCACTTAAACTTTATGCAATTTCATTAGAAAATGGCATTGTATTGAAACATTCATCTAACTATTATCCATAGGGTAATGGTCTTGTTGATTCAACCAATAGAAACTTTACCCACATAATCATGAAGTATGTTTACTCTAAATAGAGTAACTAGCACAATTCTTTAATGAATGCTCTATGGGTTGGCTGCGTCATCCCTAACGCCTCTCTTAAAACCTCTCCTTACTTTCGGTATATGGAAAAGAAGACATCCTACCTATAAAAATCTACCTACTTACCCTTCAACTTTCATAAGAATCTCAGGGTAAGCCTTGTATTTTGGTTTAGAGCAAGATATACACTCTCTTGAAATTATAGGAAGAAAGGAGGAAAGGAAAAGAAAAAATTACTCTTCATCAAAACTTTGTTAAGAGATGGTTTGACAAGATGTTTATGGGTAAGAAGGAGTTCAGTGTGGGATACCTGGTATTGAAATTGGATAAATCCCATGAAGAGAAGGGGAAACACACTAAGTTCCAATCCGTTTGGATCAAATCTTATCTAGTTCATGAAAAACTTAGCTACCATACTTATGGCATCCAATCTTTGGATGGGATGATGGAATCTCTTCATATCAATGGCCAAGATTTGTAACAACATTTTCAATAGAAGTCAAGGGCTATGGAACTACCATTTATATATATATATATATATATTTCCTTGTCTCAAGTTTCTTCATCATGTTGATTTTTTCCATTGTTTTCATTCTTGTGAATAAAACTGAGTGTGGAAGCGTTTTTTTCAGTTCCAATGTATGTGCTAAGATGAAAAGGGCTTGTGACACTAAAACATTTTTCTAACCTTTAGTCCTTCTTCTTCGTCTTGGTCCATAGCTTTCGGTCATTGATATTTTGATGGAAAATATGATCCTTGTGTAAGGAGAGTTATGTGTAGAACCATGACACCGATATCTATTTTAGGAACCTCGTCCCTATGCTTGGTTATTTATGTTTCGATGTTTTTCATTTTAATCCAATCAAGTAGAGAAGGACAAGGGGAAAACCTATAACATTCATGCTAATATTAGAGGTATATCTATAGACATATATATATATATATATATATATATATATATATATATATATATATATATATATATATTATATATAATATATATATATATATATATATATATATATATATATATATATATATTATATATATATATATATATATATATATATAGAGAGAGAGAGAGAGAGAGAGAGAGAGAGAGAGAGAGAGAGAGATATAGATATATAGATATATATATATCCTTCTCTGAAGGAACAACCTCTTCTATTCTCAATAATTCGATATCCCTCTTCCACCCCATGAAATAATAAGTGTTGAAGTAGAGTCCTATAAATAAAATAAATAAAGGGTGAAAGAAGAAAAAGGTTTCCCGCATAGAGAGGTGAAGCAAGAAACTTTTCAGGGTGCTATTCAAGCTCGTTGGTAACGAAGCAATGTTGGTGATCCTATAGCGACTTCGGCGGGTACTATCCAGTCATGTTGGTTATGGAGGGACACCAGAGATGAAAACTCTTATTTTGAATATCTTAAATCTCGTGAACTATATTACCCTTCCCCTTAATCAAAGCAATTGTGATATGGATAGCCTTATGAATGTGTTAATTGAGAAAGGAATGAAGGGGACTATATCTATAAACCAGGTTAAGTACTAAAACCAAAGTAATCCATACCTTGAATCAATACTTCCTAAAGAACTAGACCTTGCACAGAAGATTATACCAAGGTAGAGAAGCTAGAGTTCTACTAGTGTGTCATCAAGTGTTGTTGTTGCCACAACACCCCCTAAAATTTTGGCCTAGATTCAAATTTTGGAGCCTAATTTCGTTTGGCATGCTATCATTTCTAGTAGTAAGAGGCATTCCATGGATATTCTCTACGTTTTCTAGTCACTTTGTGAAGAAAACTCATGTCATCTTATGTCATGGGAAGTGTCGCACATCACAAAAGAAGAGTTATGGTTCATTTCAAGGGGAAACTTTGATGTTGATGGCTCCTATTAATTATATAGACATATGTTAGACCCATTCCAAAATTTTCATGCATTATCGCAAAAGTGTTGTCACTATCATTACTGAAAGTGTATCGTAAGTTTCGCACTTAGAGGAGTATGTTGTTTTTTCATCGCACTAAGGGGACCATGTTGTTTCTAAGTGTTGAGTGTTTGATGTTATGTTGTTGGTTTTTCTAAGTGTGTGATCATGTTCAACCCTAACATTTCTTTCATATTTGCTTCATTGATCCCACACAACCAAATTCTAGAAATCTCCCTGACCGACCAACTTGACCCAACTCAACCTCCTTGAACTGTGCATTATGCAGTAACAGGGCTCAAGCTCCCCCCTTACCTCTTGGAACTTCGCAATGCTTAGTTCCCACCTCCAAGGACTATCAATTACATAGTCACCGTGCTCAACCATGCCCTCTTGACCTCCACAACAATGCAATTCACACTCCTGGTCATCCTCCTTCTACACATTATGCAATGACAAGCAACAATATGCCTCCCTGGTTCCTTGAACTGCACAATTGCACAATCCCCTGGCCTCTCTCTCCTATGTTGTGCATTGGGCACTCTTAAGGTTTAAGATTTCCTCACTGAGCTCCTCAATTGTGCATTCATCTTTCCCAGGCCTCTAGAACTGCATTGCATATTCTCAGGATTTAGCTCATCACTCCTGGCCCTTGAACTGTGGACTATGCAATGCTTGAGTCTACCTCTCATTAGAGAACCTAGTTCCATCTCAATCAACATTTTCATGAAGCATGCTAGACTAGAATATTTCCATAATGATGACATATTTCCATGAGCAATTTCCAATTACAGGCACTATACTTTGTCACGACAAGATGACTATTGAGCAGAAGAAGAAGGATTCCATAATGGAGGATATTTCTGAAGCTACAAGGACAATTTGATCATTAAACAAGATAATGAAGGGACACCATCTTACAACAACAACTAAACATCATTATCATAGTGAATACTCCCTACCTTCAATCCTAATGGAGGTGGAAGAGGAAGAGCATGTAACATCTTTCAAAAAGGCACAAATAGAGCAATAGAAAGAGTGGCTTGACATAGCCACATCATCAACTAGTCCATGTCATCAGTGTCATGTCATGTCTTATCAAGGTGTCACTTCAATGTGTCATATGATTCATCATGTGACACATCATTTGTGGGTGTAATAATGTAATTTTCAATAATATGATAAATGAAATGTAAAGTGGAATTCCAAGAGTCACCTATGGAATGTGAAAAGTCCAGTATAAGTCAAAGAACCTCATGTAAATTTGAAAAGTTAGATGGAATTTCAAGAGTCATGAGGGTAGTCTAAGGGTCACAAGAGAGGTGAAGAGTCACCTCATTTTTTTATATATGCAACATCATAGATCAAGAAAAGGAATTTTCACCTTGGCTCCTCTAACCAGGAAATAGAAAGGAAGATAGTTATTTTGAGGAGCAAGTCGTAGCTGTAATGCTCCACTATTAGAGCTACTGATGTTCACTATATCAATATATTTTGGAGATTTTTTCTTAATACTTGAAGCTCATTGAGCCAACACACCTTCATGTGTTTGTTGTAAATGTTGTAAGGCTATTCTTTGAATATTTGTGATATATGTTGTTTTCATTTGTACTAAAGAAATTAAACTATCTCAGTGGCTTTGGTGCTTATCTTGTTGAAGGTGTGTTGTATTTGTTTTAACGATCATTACTTCTATGTGAACTATTTCACTAGTTGTTTTATATATATTATAATATATATATATATTTATATATATATATATTATATATATATAGTGTGTGTGTGTGTGTGTGTGTGTGTGTCTTTACTAGATTAGTACTATTAATCTTGTTTGAAAGGCTCAAATTCATCTCCATTTGGTTAAAGAACATTGATATATTCTACAATTGATTGTTTCACAAGGCATACTCACTTTTTCATTCAAAATTACATGTACATTAATCTCTCATGCTAACCATCGCAACCAAGGAAAATCTTTGAGAAAAATAACAGTGTGGTGTTATTTTTGGAAGGGCTCCTATACAAATCGTGCAAAGTGTAATTGGGATTTTTTCATTGGGGAGAGCGCCTTGCATGTTGGTGGGTTCCAACACTATCAACACCACATAGGAATTTATTCTTTAGCTAATGGATTGGTAGCGAGAAAAGAACAAGTTTCCTTTTAGACTGGCCACTGAAAATGATCATATTTACTTTACTACAATTGGTGTGGGCATATTCTATAGCTAGGCATGGTATTCCTAGGATGAGAGGGAACTCATTAAAACTAAAATCAGTTTGAGGGACTATAAAATTAGTTAGTTACTCCCAAGAACAAATGAATACCATTACACACCTTGAATACTTCCTTGTGATTTGTAGTTGATATGTCTTCTTATTCTGTGCACATAGGAATTTATTATTCAACCAATGGCTTGGAAAGGGGATAGAGGACAAGTTTTTCTTTGTACTTACCATTGGTAGTGGTCACATTTATTTCCATACAATTAATGTATGCATCTGTTGTAGTTATCCATGGTCTTCCTAGGATGAGAGGATACCCATTCAATGTTTTCTTGGTCTAAAGGACTATGAAATTAGTTGGGTACTCCCAAGAATCCATAAAGACCATTATATCCTCCAATAATCCCTCAATATTTGTAGCTGGTATGTATACTAATTGGAGTACAATATATGCATGTATTATCAATTCTTTAAATCTTAGTCTACGCATGGTATCATTGTTCATGACATTGATGACTACCCCAAGGTTTATCAAAGATTTTTGGATTAGAATTTTGATGATGTTGGAATCCACTATATGACTTCTTAGATCTAGGTACATAGGGAAAAATATGTTTCCATGCGCAAGGTCTACTAATTGGCTTACCACATTGACTATAGAACAATCATTTTTCCTTTTTCCAAGTCTCTTAAGTATTTCCATCTTGATGAATGTGATATAGATGGGAACTTAATGGCTTATAGGAGAGGAATTTTGATTCTTCAATTATTAATTTCTCCCAAGAATTCATTGTTTATAGATATGTAAGTCTTATTCATGTTTATCATTTCAAGATATTGTGGAAATTGATGAGCGATATGTGGTTCTTATGGTGAGGTACCCTCATTATCATAACTTGAGTGCATTATAAGTTTTGTAATTAGAGGAGTGTCATTTACCACCTTCCTTGATCTAGGTTTTATCTCTTTATGATCCATAAATAAATATTGCTATGTCACTTCAATGTTATACATATGTCAAACCTACTTATTTTTTGGATTAGGATCTAGTTGAGAAAGTAATTGTAGTTGTTTTTAAGGTTATGGAACAACACTTATGGAAGTATTGATTTGTTCAGGAAAAGGTTGAAGCAATTTTTGTCACTATTTTATTTGAGGTATCCACCCCTATGAAGGAATAGTGTAAGTTTTAACCCTGCACAATTAATCATTGAAACATATTCTTAATAAAAACAGAAAATATATAATGGTAAACACACAAATTTACATAGAAATTTTATCTTCTAAATCTAAACCAAGGAAAACAAACAAGCCTTTTTTTCATTATATTTTCTTGTATAGTATTAACATTCAATATATATCCCGCAACATACATGAACTGAAAATCCAACCATAGTTGCTTAACAAAAGCTACAAAACCATGGGCAAAACCAACACACACCATAAAACTACTTTTAACAAAACAATGGGCCAGAAATTGCCAAAAACAACTGTAAAAAACCATGAAAAAACCACCATGCCCTGGGATGCCCCTAATGTTCGTTATGCATGTAAGTTGTGAAAATAATATAACACATACCTGACAATTAGTACACTAAAGGTTTTTCATTAGAGGTTGGGCTTGAAATGGTCGATAGGAGGGATCGATATGCTAATTTGGGTGATCCAGGTGGATATTGGTTGCCACCTCCCAAGTCCACCTAGACCCCCACCATTGTTTCTCTTAGCATTTTTAGTTTCCTTAATTGTAGCACAACTTACTATTTTTAGCAATTTTTCAGGTCCTGAACTTCTGGAGCTGTTTTGAGGCCCTAAACGACGTTTTTTGGAAAATTTGGGGGCAACATGGGTCCATGGACTGATGTTTCCCTTCATAAAGTGGTAGTGCTTAGATAGATCTTTCCAACAAGCTATTGTACGTGTCAAATGGAGATCGTATGCAAAAGTTATGACCTTGGGAAGTTGATGTACCAATTTACCCAAATGGGGCCCACAGTTTGGTGTTTCATCTTCTAGGGTTAGATTTTGGAATGCTAAGGGTTTTCCATTATTTCTCAACAACAAATAGGCCTTTGAGCCTCATTGTAAGATAGTTCAAAGGCATGTAGCCACCACATCTCTTCTCAGAGATAAGCTACCATCGCCCTAGTCGGTTTATTTCCATTGTTATTTGTAAGCATATTTCAGTATTTTACATTAATGAAATGAAGTATTATTTCCACTGCATATCTGTGTTTATGGTTATCTCTGTGGTATCAGAGCGGTCTACTTTTTCTCTGTTTTTCTTTGCATGTCCCCAATGAGGTCGGGATATAAGGAGTTAGGGCTTGAACTAGTCGAACCTTTGCAAGACCAGCCTCGCAAATCTTGATGACCTCCCATGGCAGATCAGAAGAAAGATGAGGGGGTAGGAGATCCTATCAAAATCTTGCTCGAAGAAGCCCTCGAGCGACAACGGAACGCAATGATGGACAACTTTGCCCAGATCCTTCAGTGGCTACCCAAAAGTGACGCATCGGCTTCTAGCAGCTACTCTGGAAATGCCACGTTCTTTAAGGTACAAGTTAATTTTTAAATCCCCATATTCGAGGGTCAGATAGACAGATGTCGTAGATAAATGGTTAAATCTGCTAGAGGGTTATTTTTCTGTTCATGAATTTTCGAGTCGGGAAAAGATTGTTTTCGCTCTTCTCAAAGCAGCCCCCCACGTCAAGGAATGGTGGGAAACCTACTACGATCAAAAGGATGAAAGTACCGACTCACTATTTTCAGCCGCACCCACCTAGAATTCATTCCGAGATGCCATCAAGGAGCAGTACTACCCTGTTGGAAGCTATGAGGATGAATACATAAAGTGGACCACGCTGCGGCAAGGAAGGGACCAAGATGTGCAAGAGTTCACCAATCTTTTCCATACCCTTCACACAAAGTTGGGTATCAAGGAACCAGAGCAACATTTGATACTCAAATACCGCGGCTTCTTGCACAAGTACATTAAGGAAAAAAAAGAATTCCTAAACATCTCCTCGCTCGGCACAACATACCGATATGTCGTCAAGGTCGAGCAAAAGTTTAAACAAAAGAAGCAAGACTTTGGGTCTGCGAATCCAAAGCAAGGGAAAGGTGCCCCTAAACCACAAAACAAAGGACAAAGCCAAGGTTGGGTAGCCCAAGACAACCCGCCAAAGCTACAAGCAAAAAATAGCGCAGCGAAGCTGAAAAAGGACATGGGAAAATGGTGTGAGTTCCATAAGAGCTCCACTCACAACATAGGTGAGTGTCGGGCCAAGCAGTCACTGGTGGCTAAGCTAAAGGTTTCAAAATCATATGCATGTTCTGACTCTGAGTCAGAACCTGACAAGGGGAATGACAAAGGGAAGTAGATCATTGATGCATATCCCAATGCCACTGTAGCTACCTCCAAGATCCAGAAAATGAACCTGAACATCCAGAGGAGAAGGAGCATCTCTTCCACTCCCAGATGTGGGTAAAGGGCTCCCCGCTAAGTAGAGGTTGTGAAGTAGTTGGGCTTACCAACCACAGCACATCCACTATCGTACACCATCGGGTGGCTTCACCAAGGATGGGATCTTCGCGTGAGCCAGCAGTGTCACCTTCCATACAACATCAAGCCCTTCACGGATGAGGTATTGTGTGACATTACTCCCCTTGAAGTTTGTGATGTATTATTAGGACAGCCATACTTGTGGAAGCGACATGCTATGTATGAATCAAGGCCCTGTGCTATTATTATTACATTGGGAAATAAGTTGTATAGGATATCGAAGGTAGCACCACCTACCGCCATCTCTTTTATTACTGCAAAACAATGCAGTAAGCTCATTTCCAAAACTGGGAAATTTGTTTTCCTGATGATACGCCCTCAAGGAAAGAAGAAGATGATGGCCACGGCCTCTAGACAGGGCCCATCCACGTGAAAACTACAGATGGACAAGGTCATGGAGGAGTACGAGGACATATTCACCTCCCCCGCGGGGGTTCCTCTGCACTGTCAGGTCAAGCACTCCATTGATCTGACCCTAGGTGCACCGCCACCCAATGGACCAATTTATCGGTGCTCCGTTCTAGAGAACGATGAAATCAAGAGGTGGATTTACGAGCTCCTGCAGAAAGGTCACATCCGTCTAAGTTCATCGCCTTGTGGGAGCCCGATCATGTTGGTACATAAGAAGGATGGGACATGGAGACTTTGTATTGACTATCGGGAACTGAACAAGATCACTGTCTGTAATAGGTACCCAATCCTGCAGATTGATGACCTCCTAGACCAACTAAAGGAGCTGAAATATTTCAGCAATATCGATCTGAAGTCAGGATATCACCAGGTACCAATCAAACCCTCTGATGTGTGGAAGACTACCTCCAAAGCCGAGGGCCATTTCAAATGGTTAGTTATGCCTTTCGGATTGACGAATGCTCTTGCAAACTTCATGAGGCTAATGCATGACATCTTGCGGCCATTCACCAACTCATTTGTAGTGGTATACTTGGATGACATTCTGATCTTCAGCCAGAGTTAGGAAGAGCACCTCCACCACATCCGACAGGTTCTCCAAACACTGCGGTAACACAAGCTATGTGCCAATTTGGAGAAATTCACTTTTGGCATGACCCAGGGTCAGTATCTGGGATACATTATTGATGAACAAGGGGTGCATGTGGATCTAGCCAAGATCCAAGTCATTTGGGATTGGCCATCAACAACCACTCCGACAGAGCTCTGTAGCTTTCTAGGTCTTGGAAACTTCTACCACAGGTTCATGTTGGGGTTTTCTCATATCACTTGGCCCTTGAGTCAAGTCACCAAGGGAGGAGAAAAAGAAAAATTCTCTTGGTCTGAATCTCAAAAGAAGGCATTCATAGAGTTGAAAGATCACCTCTACACGACAACAGTGCTCGCATTACCAGATTTACAACAACCATTTGAGGTCAATACAGATGCCTCTAACTATGCTATTGGGGAAGTCCTCACTCAACATGGGCATCCAGTGGCATATCACAGTGAAACACTTTCAGACACAGTCCAAAAGTATCCCACTTATGATAAAGAGATGTATCCCATTGTGCAGGCCTACCGACAATGGAAGCATTACATTTTGGGGAAGGAAACGGTCATCCACACAGACCACCAACCCTTGCAGTTCATACAGACCCAAGGGAAATTGCAGAATGATCGCCATTAGAAGTGGTCTACATACATGCAACAGTTCCACTTGAATATCAAGTATAAGAAGGGAAACACCAATAATGTTGCAGATTGCCTTAGTCTACCATCGATCATGGCGTTAACCATTGTGCTCAACTCTTGTGGGCACGAGACTTCTGATTGGCCACTTCTCTACAAAAGCGACCGAGAATTCTGCAACACATACCAAACACTCTTGGAGGGTCAACATGTTCCAGATTTTCACCTCCAAGATGCCCTTTTATGCCACCTAGGTCACCTTTGTGTTCCTTCAAGCAAGCGTGCCAAGATGATTTGGGAAGCACACTACATTCAGGCTGCTGGGCATTTCGGGGTCGAGAAAACAATGCAGTATTGCAAAAGTATTTCTATTGGCCGAATCTTTGACAGGATGTTGGGAAGTACATCAGATCATGTACTGCCTATGCCATTGCCAAACTGACCATCAATAAGCAAGGCCTCTATGCCCCGCTGCCTACCCCTAGTCGACCTTGGGAATCCATCTCCATGGATTACATGTCAGGCCTTCCTTCCACTAAGCATGGAAATGACTGTGTTTTTGTGGTCATCGACAGGTTCTTGAAGATGGCCATTATGGTGGCCTGCAAGAAGAATATCACAGCAAGCCACTGCTAAACTCTTCTTTGAACGAGTGTGGGTGCACTTTGCGATCCCATAGTCTATCATCTCATATCAGGACAGTCGATTCGTCAACATATTTTGGTCCAGTCTCTGGTCAATGCTGGACAACAAACTCACTAAGTCCACAGCCTTCCATCCTCAAACTGATGGCTAGACAGAGGTTGTCAATAGGATGATTGTGCACATTATGCGCATGTACAACTCAAAGCATCCACTCACATGGGATGAGAGCCTCCCCTATGTTCGGAATAGCTACAACTGAGCTCTTCACAGCTCGACTAGCCACAACCCTTTTCAGGTGGGCTTGGGATTCCAACCACTATGCCCCATTGATGTGGCCATGCCACTTGCAGCTACTCACATAGATTTGGCTCATGTCCAGTCTGAAATAGACAAGGAAACCAACTTCATTGAGCACATCCAACATATTCGCCAGCAGGTCCATGACATTATGGAGAAATCAAATGCCAAGTACAAGCAGCGACATGATCAACATCCGGTGCCACACAAGTTTCAGGTGGGCGACAAATTCTAGTTGCATTTGCAAAAGGAACACCTTACTGGAGCCTATTAGAAACTAATACCACTCCGATATGGTCCTTACACCATTACTAAGGCTGTGGGAGATAATGCATTTGAGCTTAACATTCCCCCATTCCTTGGCCTGCACCCAATGTTCAATGTGGATCGCCTTCGACCATACTTTCCACCATTGCTAGACACATCCGACATTGCAGAATAGCTCACACCCACAGAATTAAATCCAGATTGCATGGAACAAGTTGCAACTGATCAAATAATGGACACACAGATCAATAACACTCACAAACAAAATATCCAACTGTATCGATTTGTCAAAGCAGGCCAACTCCTTCACTACGGCAAGTGGCTCACCAGGGACCAAGTTCAGCAAAAGTTTCCTCATCTCATGGAGGAACTCAACGCAATGGGGACCATTGCTTCCTAAGGGGG